>MU380296.1:0-97197 GCA_022495085.1 Xylaria sp. FL1042
CTTTAATTTTTATAACTACAAATTCACACACTAGTGCACTGTTACAGACATTAAGCGCCAAAGACGGATAGCTGCCCTGCATACTAGTGTAGTAAGTTGGCCTCTGCCTCGTTTTGAGGCAGACAATGTAGGCACACAGACAGATTGTGGAGACAGAGGGTGGCCATCGGATCACAGCATATTCGATGCCAAAATGACATAACGTGAGATACTGGGAGTTGAGAGGGAAAGAAAAGTAAGCGGTCCTGTCGCATTCGTTCTGTCATGTTCCTCGACAGGAACTAGACCTTTAAACAGCAATTTCAAAGTCACACAGCACGACGGAAATGGCGACACGATATCATGAACAGTGGGAAAAGAGGCTTTTTTGTTAGGGCTCATTCTAAAAGGGGGTTGTGGGAAGCACAGCACAAGATCACTGCAGGTTTGATTCGTTGAGCTAACAACATGCGAATTAAGGTACAGACGTACGGAGTACAACATGGGGAGGAAAAAACCTGTCTTTGCCCCCCTGCACTATTTCCCCCTGGGGAAGTCCCATATGCAGTCAGCCACCAGCAAGACAGAAACAGGAACAGGAACCCTGCAGCTCCGCTACACAAAATGCAGATGTCCTTACAGTACACTTTTTTTGTATATTGCACTGACTCTTTACAGATACCATGAACATGCATATTGGGTTTTACTGTACACCACATCGACATAGCTCAGCAGCTGTGCGCGCCAAACCCTAATAATATCTGTATCTGTATCTGTATCTGTACCAATGTTGGTAGGGGGAGTCTTGGCCGACTATCGACAGAATATGGTTAGCTCTGACATGTTAGCTGGTAGATGAGACGATTATCGAGTTCAGCAACGTTAACATCCAGACGCCACTCCGTAATCACGCCGGTGGAACAATCAATCTCTAGAGTACATTGTAAAGTACAGTTATCTAATAGCTTCGCCTTTTGCCCCATCGTAAGCTTGAATACAAGGAAACGGGAGAGAGGAGGAGATGATGAAAAAAAGGCGGCTAAATGATGTAGCGTACACTACTGTAGCTCAGCGTACAGGGACAAGGTGGTCGGGATAGATGTCTCTTTTTGCCGCCTAGCGACAGCATACTGTACATAACAAGTAGTGTAGATACCTAAAGGAGACGAAGCATAGCGTTTGGTTTGAAGTCTCGGCAAGCCCCCGGTTGACGGAAAGTAAAATATATTCTAACAAGGAAGAAGGGAAAGTCTCGGCTCTAATCTATGCTCTCAGAATACTCTTCTTCCCTCTTGACCGACTCCGCAACACAAGACTAAGGAAAAAAACACCCCGCTGCCGATCGTGATCCGGCAGGTAGCAGATGGGTCTTCGAAGGAGAGAAAAGGGAAAAGGACCCTGGCTCGAACTTCCACATATCGTTTAGCCGAATCGCTAGTGACCGGTGGAGAAAGCAGGGGGGGTAAGAGTGCAGCAGAGACCCTGTGAGCCCGGTCCAGCCAATGACTTGCGCCGCTAGCAACGGCGTCTTTCTTGCAATGTCAAGTGACCACTGTCCTACTTGGGTTCCCCAGGCCAAGTGAACGCTTGTCTCGAAAATACGACTTGTATCTTTCCCTACCTTCCCTAGAAAAGCGCTGTGCCTATTAGATAATGACGGGAGCAGGGTATATAGTGCGCTAAGTACCATGTAGGTAGTCACAGGATAGACTTCTTCCTCGGGTTGACCAACTTGGCCCTTAATAAGGACCCGTTATGAGACTATGAGTAAATAAGGTTTATCAAGAGCTCGAATCCCTTCCACTGCTGTGGTCTCGAATCTTCTTAACCTGTAGTTGAATTAATTTCCTAGAGGCCCTGGATCGCGTTTGCAACACCCTGCTCGGCCCCCTTGTTTGTTAGATATTGCTATCTAATTCCCTGGGCTTGCTTTATATAAGACGATCTCATCCTTGTAGTATCCAACGACTGTTCTCGAACTTTGGAGCTTCCCACTCTTTCCTTTCTCTAGCCCCCGTGTACAACTAAGCCTATCTTTGAGTAGAGAGGCTTGTTGCAGGCGCCCGATCTTGGCCGTTGGCTGAACACACTCGAAGCTCGCACCTGAAATCTTGGTTTCGAGGACGGCACGCACTGGTGCAGCGATAAGAAAAGCGGCAGACGTACCAGTTTGAGACCAATTAGTTACCACGCCAGCCAACCAGCCGGCCAGCAGCGCTTTGCCCAGCCAGCTGTGACGTGACATGGGATATCTGCATACCGTACTCCAACTGCCTGCTGCATATACTCCCGGACCAGGCCAGTCAAGAGAGGAAAAGGGCGACGAAAAATTCCCACAACCCCTACAACCTTGACCACGGCCCTGGCTCGCGTCTACCGCCAAAACTCCACTGTTGCTATCGACCACTATCCGTTGCCTGCCTCTACAGTATATTAGTCGAGGACTCCACCGACTTCTAGGATCCCGCCTTGGTCGTCAACTCCTTCTAGCACACTAAGGTTCTCTCTCGTGGTAGCATGCAAATCACCATGGCGTATTCCAACGAGATATCGCTGGCATTGCCGCCGTCGATGAAGAACACGGCGCTGGGAGCTCCCAGGATTGACATGGGCAAACCACAGTTCAGAAAACCACAGCGGCTACACCCGAAGTCCCAGCCTTTCGACCCAGAGGACCTGCGTCGGAGGTTGTACGTGGTGATCGCTGAGCGAGAGGCACAAAATGAGAAGCGGCAACGACAACGGGTCGACGCCATGCCCGCGAAGTGGGCACAGGTGGAAAGGGAAAGGGACGCACAGCACATGTACATCGAGCGTCTAGCAGCGGCCAACACAGCAACATGGATGCCAGACGTGACGGCGCCACCTCGGAGGCCGGGAGCGGCGATGACCAAATCCAAACAACAGCCCTCATTGCAGGACAAGTTACGGAATAGACATTCCATGGTTGACTCGTCTGAAATAACCAATCCCGCCGTCAACAAAGAGGAGTGTCCCAAATACCGACATATCCCAGAGCAAGCAGCCGCACAATTCAGTCGCACGACGACCTCAGGCGGCATGCAGGGCGACAAGTCGGCAGTCCACAGCCTCTCACGAGCAGCCCTCCGCCTCTACGTAGAAGGGGCCTCATCAGCAGACCGCACAGCAATCGACTCGAGCATCACACCAGGCAAGCAGCGGAAGATCCTCCAGCGGGCGCGCAGCCAGCAAGAGAAGCAGCACGGGCGGAACCAATTCCAGGACTCGCGGATCACGAGAAGCGACGAGGCGACGCCCTGGCGGCGGTCGAGCAAGTCCGGGGCGGCATGCGAGAGGGGGATACCGGAGGAGCAGCAGGACGGCGCGGTCTCCGCGCTGGCGGACCTGCATCTGCACGCGTATCAGGGTCGGGGTCAAGGGCAGGGCGAGGCCGACGCGGGGCTGCGCCATTCCTCCGAGGAGACCCTGGTGGACACGGCGACGGCCAACGAGCACCGCGTCGACTGGACGCAGAGCGACGAGATGCTGCCGCACGAGCGCAAGGGCGCCAAGTTCCTGCGGAAGACGACGTCTATACTCACGCTCAAGGGGAAGTTGGGTCATCGGAGGAAGAACAGCGGCGAGAAGGAGGGGGAAGGGGGGGAGGGCAATGGTGGTAGTAGTAGTAGTAATAATGATGGTGTCAGTAGGCTGCGCATCGTGACGATACAGGAGGCCTGCGATGAGCAGGCCGAGGCTGATGCTGATGATGGGTCGACGCCTATGAGTCCGCACTCGGGCACGAGCAGTAGTCGGTCTGCGAGGCTGGGGATTTGGGGACGGCTGAGACGGAATTAGAAATATGTGTCTCTCTGTGTGTATGATTTGATGATTAGATAGACGGTGGATGGATCGGTGGGTGTGCGAGTGAGTGAATGGATGGATGGATGGATATACGGACCGAGAACAAACGGGGATGGTTTAATGATAATCAACAAACACTTGGTAACCCGCCAGCGTTCCTTTCAATTGTGTATGCTTGCTTCGTATGAATGAATGCCCTGATGCTCTTTTTCTCTTCCCTCCTTTCCGGTGTCGATGGTGATGTTAGCATTATCTCTGCCGCTACTTAATGATTGATTGATCGTTCGTTCGTCAGCTAGATTCCGGAGAAGTGGAACGTCACCCCAGATCCACCAAGTCGCTGAATAATCCCGCGACGTGCTCGAACTACGGATACAGCCGTCTTAGTCGTGGTAATAATAACAGGGAGGTCGTCCGTCCGTCCCCTTTCTTGTAAGCTGACCTTAGACTAGTCATTGCAAACGAGCAAAGTGAAATAAAGCTTGCATCGTCTGTAACCGGGATAGAGAGCTGGTGTTGAGGAATTCGATCGCCTTATATATCGCCGACGTCGTCATCGTCTTGGTTTAGTAGGATTATAACATCCACTGTCGTTGCCGCCTAACACCTTAACACACTGCTCGCTATATTTGTAGAAATGTATGACCCGCTCGCAGATGAAGCCATCATGTAATATCCTAACGTGCATATTCCACGGCTTGAAGACGATTTCTCTACCCGCTCGGCAGATCCATGACCCGATATGTCGGATATACGCGGATAACATCTTGGAAACCAATAACTTATAAAGTCTTCGTAGCAACTTTCAGCGCCTCGTGGACACTTCGGCGTGCGCACCTCGTATATTCCATCTGGCCTAACTTAAGGAGTGGAAAGAGGGCTTTCGGCGTTTTCGTCTCTACGGAGGAAGCCTTTCATCATACACTCATACAGTGAAGTTTGGTATCCATATGGATAGAGGCAATGTGATTATCGCCCTCTGAATAGACCAGGCGAAGAGTTATGTGCTCGTAGATTCAGGTCTGCATGTAGTTGAGAGTTTGGTTTTCGACAGTCATTCATTGCCCATCATCCTTCTCATTCCCAAGGCTCCTGTCGTAATGAAGATTTTCCTAGCACATCTGGTATAGTTAAAGAGTTTTCAGGAAGTATTTGTCGTTTGGATACCCTCTTAACCCAACCTATATCAGGTGGATAGCCCATACTAGATCATTTAAAGTAATAATAGCGCTAAAAACCATAGGTTAGATGAAAACAACTCATAAAGCGCGAGCAGTCGTATTATCTGCCATCCGTACCCAAGGGGGAACGAACAGCGTCGCAAGGATATTGAACAACAAATATACGCATCGATGACGTCGCCATTGCATGGTCGCTTCCGGGAATAAGCTCAGCACAAGTGTCGCAGGACCTCATAACTCGCCGGCCAGTCAATAATAATACTCGTGTCCGAAGACCAGATACCGTAAATATATGTATTCTCCAGCGACAATAATCGAGACCAGCCACGGTTATCCCAAACAGAGAGAGAAAAAAACATCAAGACAAGACAGTCGGTGATATCGAGGAATATTGTGCTTAAGAACGTTTTTTCATGCGCCTGGTATTTCGGAGGTGTCTTAGATAAGGCTCCCAGGATCGGTCGCGATATTGTGTGGCGTCCAATGAACATACTCGTCTGCAGCAGACGCAAGGCATCGCTGATCACCAGATAAGAGTCGTGGAACCTTGTGATATGTCGCAAGTTTATGCTGCCTGCCTACTTGCTAGCCTACCTGCCTAGAATAGATTAATAACGTGAACAGATTCCC
This sequence comes from Xylaria sp. FL1042, assembly GCA_022495085.1. Lineage (NCBI taxonomy): Eukaryota > Fungi > Ascomycota > Sordariomycetes > Xylariales > Xylariaceae > Xylaria > Xylaria sp. FL1042. The sequence goes on from MU380296.1 coordinate 5,616, forward strand.
ATCACGCTCTTCGTTCGCTTGAAGGAGGGCATAGAGAGGGTGTGGTGTGTGCGTGTGTATATATGTATGTGAATGAGAACTGTTCTTTCTACGGTAGACGCTTACTAGGCCTAGGTAGATTAGGAGCGCGTTAGCCGAAGAAAAGCCACGTCTGTTGCCATTTGCAATATCACGAATGGAGGCGTGTGATAGCTATACTATCGAGCGACACAGTCGTAGTAAGTCTATGGCTTCGAGGCAGAGGAGGTACGCAACAATCGACTGGCTCCTGGAAGTGTTGTGAGAGTGAGACATCACGTCAAGGACCGAGCCGGCTAGATACTGTCAAAGAAGTAAGGATGATCACACGTAACTGTTCACGTCGTCAGTTTTGAAAATTCTATGTAGTAGTGAACAATCAACGGGATATGGTAGGATTTGTGATGGGCGTCTACAGCCCACTACAAGTACATTATATTTTGATACTCTCCCCTTTCAATTTTTCCTGAACATATTCATCTATAACTTATTCCTAGGTTCCTACACATGACCTCTATGTTTATGATTCTATCATTGAAAGTAACTCGGACTCTTTATAAACTTAGGAGTCAAAGTATTAGCTACACTGGGTAACCGCGGAACTATGCGAGCGCCTTATAGGGTAACTTTGCGACATGAGACTGACTAGCAATCTTCTCACTAAAAGTACACACCAGATTGATTATTAAGACTGCCTATGCGATACACTCGCCTATTATTAGGTCTCCCATCAACGCTTTGGTGGTTGCTCGTAGTAATGATTGTGGTGAATTGTATCTAGAAGTCGGACTGAGCCAAGTGGATGAGTATTACCTGGTTTATGGTATGAGTTTACTAGCCCGGAATATTTTTCAAAATGAAGTAGGGGATAACGTACGATGAAATGAAGTAATTTATACAAGGGACAGTAGCCCATCGTATTATAATAGTTTGTTGAGGAGTAGTCGCCCATCATAAGTATGGTTGTGCCTAAACTGCTGATATCGGCAACTGGTCGGCTCGAGCTGCGTCAGAAGATAGGCCACGCTTCAGGACTTCTCCTCTCGCAAAAGCTTGCCAATAATCTCGGCGTCCTCCTCTGCTCGCCGTTTCCGCACTTGGGCACCCTGGGTCTGTATCCTAGTCTTGAAGATAGAAACTAGATCGCTAAACTCCCGGAGGGCGTCCCTAACGTCTCCCGGAGACGCCTTGATAGATTGCACAAGGTGGACAGCATTGGTCATCCCCGCCTCCTGGGTCCACGGTTGGTTCGCCTTACGAGGGATATTACCGCCGTAGCCAGGCTTGGGGGGATCTGTGGCTGTGGCGATGTTCCAGAGGTATCTTTCTAAATCTGGATACCGCTGAAGCAGAGCCTTGTACTCAGACGAGTCGGCAATATCGGATAACTTTTCAGGGCGCTGCTGGTCTGGGATGGCGGGCTGCGCCACTGTATCTGAATCACTACTTTTAGGGGGTTTCGGTTTCTCCTCGACAACCGGGTGGTTATCGCGGTGCTCGCGAGAGCAAGCCAGAGAGCAACTAGTTTCAGATCCAGTCAACGCAGTTCGTACATAGGGTAACATTGGCTTAAGACTAACGTATGTGCGTCACAGCGAGGGCACCTGTATTTGCCTTCAACTGTATTACAGATGATACAGAGGGGACGTGTAGGAGCCATGATAATTGCAGGGATCTCCGAAGTGGAAAATGCGAGTTGCAAGCCACCCGAATAGTTGAGAACGACTTGATAAGACCCAGCAGCCTATCTATCGGAGCTATTGTCAATTAGGGCTGAAAAGAGACTTTGGCTGAGATGTTGACGAGATTAGCGTACCTTGACAAGTCTCGTTAACAAGAGGCTGGCTGTTTGACTTTAGAATCAAGAAAAGCCCCAAGTGTCGAACGAAGATTGAGCAGGAGAATCTGATAATGTATATAATAAAGCCTGAACGTTAGATAAATCATTATATACCCTATGATTAATTAAGGTATGTTAGCATATAAAGGCTGTACGTCAATAAGAAATGAGTTTTAAGACACAGCAAGAGACTTTGCTTCGTCAATTTTTGCTGATATCAGGCGGATTTGCAACTTAAACAGACAACTCTTTCTGCTAAAGTGAATGACGCGAGATAATTTTTCATGTTGATGTGAAGCGGTGTGAGAATATTGAATGGAGAGTTGTGAAGGGTTCGTTGTTGGGTATGGATGCATTGCGCCAGTGAAGGAGATGAAGGTTGTTATTTTGAGGACGATGCCAACCAGTTTGCATTTTTCTGACGCCTTATGATGATGACAGGAAAAACTCAACTCTCCAAAAGTAGCGAAGAGTCGGTTGTGAGAGACACAATACCTACCTTTGTTGTCTTGCTAGGATTGCGATGCAGGTAGGCGTCAACGATTTCATCTCTTGCCAGCCAAGGCGCGGTTGAAGAACTGGTGTCTAGTGTATCTACAACACTACCTTAGCACTTCTACACTAGATAGTGCATAGTTGTAGGTACCTCACTGAGCACAGAGCATCGTCTGATTTTTGTGGAGCAGCAGATCTAGATCTCTGGTTGGTGTGAAATCTCAATGGCTGTGTGAACGTTTGAATGCGATTGCATCAATCGACCAGGCCGGGTCTCCATGTATGTACATACAATGTACATTGAAAAACCGTCATATGAATGCCTAAGTATATACATGGGCAGCTATATGTGTAGATTCATTCCCTGTACTACTTATATATACACTAGAGGATTTTATAAATCCTCGGCTTTTGAAAGAGTGAGGAAGCGCTTCCAGTTGCTGGCAGCTGGTTGCCCCAGTATTAGCAACAAGCAATTGCCGATTTGTTCCCTCATATCCATTTTCTACAATTTTTTGCGTCATTGCCACTGCTTTATAAGCTCCGATCGCCTCTTATCTTATCAGCCCTCGGAACGAACAATGGCGTTTCTAGAAGACAGCAATAACCTATTTGACACCTCCTGTAAAACATAATTTCGAAGCAGAGCTACATGGTTATTCTTTTGACCATCGAACATTGTTAAATACCCGAGAGCTTATGGCCAGAGCCAATTAATCAAAATGCCTCCCGCGAAACTCCTTCGGCCCGCGCCGGGTCTGTTCTCGGCTGCCGTCCGACGAACTCGTCCCGAACGATGCAGTCGGCTCTACGAAACAGTGGTATCGCGAGGCGCACACACGAGCGCACGATCTCTAGGTCGTATATCGCGAGTGCGCCCAACAACTGCGTCACCGTTGACCCCACCCTTCGCACCACCCTCCATGACCCGCGGCGCCCGCACCATCTTCATCCAGACGGAAAACACGCCAAACCCCGATGCGCTGAAGTTTCTACCAAACCACCCGGTGATCCCACCTGAGGTCGGCATCCCCTTCATAGAGTACCTGAACGCGCGGAGCACCATCGCGCCGCCGTATCCCTCGCCGCTCGCCGCGCAGCTCATGAACACGGACGGCGTGACTTCGGTATTCTACGGCGCCGACTTCATTACCGTCACCAAGGCGCCGGACGCCAACTGGGCGCACATCCGGCCCGAGGTCTTCAGCCTCATCACCGAGGCCATTTCCTCGAACCAGCAGCTGGTCACGGTCAAGGAAGGGGCCGGCCCCGCTTCGGCGGCGGAGGGAGGGCGCGGGCAAGAGGTCGAGCGCGATAGTCTGGCCTACGACGAGAATGACGATGAAGTCGTCGGTATGATCAAGGAGCTCCTCGAGACCCGCATACGCCCCGCCATCCAGGAGGACGGTGGCGATATTGAGTTTCGCGGGTTCGAGAACGGTTACGTCATGTTGAAGTTGAGGGGTGCGTGCCGAACCTGCGACTCCAGCACTGTCACGTTACAGAACGGCATTGAGGGAATGTTGATGCACTACGTAAGTTTCCCTCCCATTACCTCTCCCCTATCATTTCTAGTACTCCCCCTTTCACAAACCGTGCGGTCATTTTTAGGTTGACACGAGCTTATCGGGCTCTTGCATTTTTCCTGTTGCGTAGACAGTGCTGATTAGGTTTCTTGCAGATCGAGGAGGTCAAAGGCGTTAAGCAAGTAATGGACCAGGAAGAGGAAATTGCTATAAAGGAGTTTGCAAAGTTTGAGGAGAAACTACGCGAACAGAAAGGCCCCGATGCCAACCCAACAACACCAGGGAAAGGATCCCTAGACTCTGTCCCAGGATAGGCGATTGTCCACCTAGCACTGTATAAATTTGATGTAATACCGTCTCAGCTTGCTCGATCAAGCATGCCTCTACCTTTGTTATCGGTGATTAAGAACTAGAAGCATCTTCCCTGAAGCGTGGCGATCTCAGTTAGGAATAAGGTTGAAGTATAGTTTTTATCACTACCATCCACGAAGTCGCTTGCAGGATTGACCTTTCTGCTGTCCGGCCTAGTGGACTGACTTTGCCCCGCGGTGGCAATCGAGGGGTATAATTCTGCCAATACTACTTATAGTATACGTAGTAAGGTATCCCCTTCATGCAAGTGGAACAAGTGCTTGGCGCAGGAAGGACGCTGGAGGGGGGATCTCGACCTTCTCTCGACCTTCTCTCGAGTGCCTTTAGTGTGAGCCGTGGCCTGACCAAAACTCGCATGGTTCAGTCTACGTATAGGTAGTCTCCGGCAACATGCAGTAGCTTCTGTGATTGGCCCCGCGTAGACCGGTCTGTCTGATTCGATGGCGTGCGGGCATGGGGTGGTAGATTGTGCGCTGCTGGAGGAGATTCGAGAGGCCAAGGTACTGTAGCATGACAGGTGCACCGGTGTGGTCATGGTGAGCAGGGTAGGGTGCGCTTTGGTGTGGTCACATGGGTTACGTGCAGCTTGGAAGCTTCCTGCATACTAACGCTCCAATAGGCCAGTGTCTTCCCGCCCCCGCAAAAAGACACACACGTCGTACGTCAAGCTGCATGGCTCACGGCTCACGGCTCTCGCCATGGCTTTTCGTCTCATTCGATGTCTTCGGAAATCTGTAGTCTCTCTTTTTGCTTGCCGCATTGACTGCGAATTTCCCTGCACGGATCTATGGATGCTTACTAGGGCCGATGAATTTTTAAAGTCTCCGTAGCGTGCGCTGGTCTTCATAATGGAACAATGAGGCATTGATTAGATAGTCTTCATATCGGACGGTTGAGAGGAAGTTGCGAAGTCATAGTCGCATCATATTCGTTGCTTAAAGAAATTTGCTCGGCCTAGACGGATCACGGAACAGATCAAAAATTCACTGCATTGGTGAGCACATGCTCTCCTCAGTATGCTCCGCCAGCGATATGTCCAGATGGACTGGTAGCTAACCCCTCTGTGAAACACCCCATTGCTCCTCACTGTCCTGAACAGTGACGATAGGGCATCTAGCGAGTCAAACGCTTCCTCTATTTGCATCGTTTAGTGCAAGACAGCGAAGGACTTTCTGTCATTTCCATGGGAGAATTGAAACGACCAAATTAGATGAACGAGTCCGTCGTTGATTTTGTGTTGGAAAGAAGGCAATGTCCATCTGTAGGTGCATACCTTAATTAAGTTGCGTGACGCAAGGTTGGCAAGCTCGAGCTCGAATGAAAGCTCGTACGTAGTACGTAGTAGTTACAGCTACAAGATGTACAAGGTACCTTTTCACTAGTGTAGTACGGTGTAAGCCGGACCCGCTACCCGCAGATGAAGGGATCGCGAGGGGGAGAATCCGGGGTAAGATTTTTATGTCACCCATTCTAGACGGTTAGTAGGGTAGCGCCGGAGCCACCCCCAGTCTCTGCCCACAAAGTCCTTAGCGCGAGAATTGACAGTTATGAAAACTCGTGGGTTGCTAGGCACACATTCAAGAACAGGCCCTATAGGGTAGTCCACAGATTGCTGCTTTTCAAAGGGCGCCGCGTGATCGGAATAATATTGAACCTCGTTCTCAGAAGGGACTTGATCGTACTCGAAAAATCAGACAAAAGTAATAAGGGCTCAGTCAGGATGGTTGAGCTAAAAAAGGGGCTGGGATACAACATCGTCGGACCTTCTGTGGATCCGTAGTAGGATGAGGTGCTATTTAGGCTGTCGCTTGCGGAGAGAGAGGACAATGCCTACACACAGTCTGGTTAGTTAGGCATGGCGCTTGCGGACGCATGCCATGATGACAAGCGTCCTTGGTCATAACATTGTAGGTACTTGCTCCTCTGTTGAGCGCGTCACCTACGTATATTTTATGCCGTGCAACATCCTTGGCCCCTCCTGCACCATTCGCACAGCCAACAGTATGATCGCTCATCGCGCGGTGGCATACTCATCCCAGATTGCCAGTAGGTTTGTGAACGACGGGGTTTTTACAGAGTATCGCGTGTCCATATCTGTCGAGTTTGGTGCTTGTGATTCGTTACAGCCGTTGAACGTAGATGTTCCGTGGTGGGAGAGACCCTCCCCACTACCACCTCAGCCCCGAACCATCCATGCCCTCATTTCCGGAGGGTAATGGGACGTTCTACTACGTAGGTTGGCCGTACTTGGTTGGAGATGCCTATTTTCAGCTACAATACTCAGTTCTTGCAATTAGACGGCAACTTTGCAGAGGCATCAGTATGTTGCAAGTTCTGGCGAGCACCGTCTTTGCCCCTCGAGCGCTACGTAATGAACGAGAGTTCCCGGTCGACTTCTAGTGCAAGCCTAGACAACTGGCCCCGGCAAGGAAATGAGCAAAGCCACCGTCGCGTAACCGCCACTTGACCTGCATGCATGAAACAGACGCAGGAGGCCCGATGTAGCTTCGTCGGTCACCGTCTGTTATACTGGCCGTTGTGGTGTAAAAACTGTTTTGATAGCTGTCGGCCGGGCTGGGTACAGCACTGGGCGGGTTCGGCGGTTGATTAGAGAGCCAATGAAGAGGCCGAGCAGACATCCATGGAATAGGGCCAGCCACACTCCGCCGTCTTTGTCAAGTCATGGAGGGTGGCACCTGTTAGGGGAACCCATTCGCCTGCCCGACGAGAGTTTGCTGCAAAACGCAGATCTTCGATCGTGACCGCCTGGCTCTAAAGGCAAAATGACGCCCGCGAAACTCAAATGCTGATTGGCGCACTTTCGGAGCTACTTGGAGAGGAACGGGTGGTGCCATGGTTTACAAAAGATAGACTGCGACGGCAGTGAATGCATCCGCCCTGCTCTAGAGTCCTGTCAAAAACTTAGCAATAACTGCTATGGAGGCTCGAAGCATAGGCACCGTAGTGTAGGTGCGTGGATTGGAACGGCTCAACATAGCCAATTACAGACCGTATGATGTGGCTCTCTTTTTGCGCTGCCTACCCACATGGCCCGCACCTGAGAGCCGAGTTGAATGCGATGAAGTTTGTCTTCGGCCAAAGAAGCCGTCGCCACTATTGGGACGTCATTGGTCAGATGCCTGTGCAAGCTTGGGGCAGGTTTGGTTTGGCTGGCCTCGAGACCCGAGCGAGTGCTCTCGAAGAATGAAGAATAGCCTGAGATTGAGCGTCATGATGGCTGTTAACATTAAGGCGGAGAACCCTAAGCCCGTCCTTGGTCGAATGCAGTACCTAACCTAATCATCTCCGCCTTCGCTGCGTCCAACTACCTATATGCTTTCGAGAAATTCGTTCCATTGCGCACCAAATTTAGCGCATCTGCAACAGCAGGGTGTGAGAAAGGTATATTAACCCTACACCCAATTGGGCCACGAGGAGGGAGATGGGAATAAGTGCAGCATCATGCATTATTTGGAGGCAGCGGGATTGAGAGGACAGAGAGGAGGATTGCATACAAGAACGTGAGAGGAAGTAGGAAGGAGAAGAAAGGGAAGCGAATGAAACTGAATTGTAACCAACAAGATAACATACGTACCTACACTCACTCGAACATCGAACAACCTCGCAACCTGCCCAGATACCTCTGTGACATGCACATATATGCCTTCGACTGCCTTCAACCATTAGTACATCATATATGTAGAGCTTACCGCATACCTATCTAGGTACACTTAAGTGTCCAGGTACTACATATATAGGTAGGTAGTCTGCACAGAGGTAGATACAAATAACCTTATTGGGCGAAGGTCTTCGTTAAAAATACCTACTTAGGTACTTACATAGAGCAACCCTTGTCTAACCTATTTATATTACCACACACATTATAAGGTCTGAATGTATAGTGTATATAGTTCGAGATGTCTCCAACTACACTACCACAAGGACCATCTTGGATCATACGAGCCCCTATTATCGAGGGTCCATTTTGTCTTCCTTTGAATATGTTATACCCGAAGACCGTTATGGCTACTAAGAATGTGCTGTACTTATTAGAGGATAGTGTACATACTTGAAATCAAGTACTATTTGGACCCCAAAAAGCATGCCGTGAACATGATGTGAGGACGGAGACGAGATCGTCTGGGTAGTGATCTAACTTACGTAGTGTATATATACTACTACATACAAGTAGCTATAGGTATGTAGATGTAGGGTCGATTTTAGATTCCTTGACCTTGACTAAAAAGCCGGAGATCTCGTCAATCGATCCATTTCTTAGAGTAAACAAATAACCTTTCTAGCTAGATGATTAGGCACATATGTAGGTTGGAATCATGTGGAAATGACCGTTGTTGTATTTCCAAATCGCCCGAGACACATACAACTGTCGCATGATGGGGTGGTTCAGGCGTTGTTGATTCCGTCTCTGGGGTGTTATTAGGTAACGTGCCTGGATGATGTCTACTGACCTAGATAAGTATTTCTACCTACCTCTCCACCAATATGTCGTGGAGACAATAGTATGCTGTACCTCTTGTCTCTACATGTGCCTGGGGCGAAACTTCAATTAGTACAGACAGGGTAGCGCAGGGGTCCTTAGAGTGTACCTACCATTATGTAGTACACTAGTAGGGGGTAGGCAGTTTAGCTAATACTTACCTAGAGGCAGACGTGGAAGTCACTGCCCGGGGTGGCCACAGTATGTATTCAGCGTATCCAGCATGCATTGGCGAACTTTGATCTCCACCAGCCCCCTTCCTACCCGCTACAAAGCGGACGCGAGAGAATCTTAGCGGCAATACCACTACGCTAGCAGCACAAGAGGGAGCAAAGGACAAGGTACACTACAAGGTGGCCTTGGGTGTCGCAACGTGCCTAAACACTACCTGGGGACCTCTTTGCTACCTACTTAGTAGGTAGTTGACCATCGACGCTGCTCTGCGCGGACGCCCTCTTGACTCTCTCAACTCTCTTCCCCGCTCCCAAACCACCTACTTACCTCTTGTTCTCCCTTTGGCCTTCCTTCTTCCCACCCTTTCCCCCTTTTATTCCCTTTGTGTCCTGCGAGTCTTGTCGCAATCCTCCAGCTAGCCGTAACCTCGAGTTGTGGGCTGACCACCCGTTCTCTACTACACTGCCGGTGCGTCACGCTCGCCTCAATAGCTCTGTGACGATCCGACCCGACCCCCTTCGACAATGGGCCGCCGCATATAGCGCCGTCGCAATTCGTCGAAGTGAGCTCCCCCGGAAGAGAAGAGCAGAGGGAAAAAATAAGAAGAGAACAAGCAAGAAGATAAAGAAGAAGGGCACAGACGAGTGCCCGCCCCAGAGTCTCACCTTACCATCTCGTCTCATTGACATCATAACTATAATTCTGTTTATATCTTTCGTTCGCGCAGCCAATTGTACTAGACTCGTTATTCGAATATTCTCCAAACCCTTCCGACCTGGTCCGTTCCACGCGAAACCCGCGAAATAAAAACGCCCTGCGACCTTGTTTCTCGCAGTTGGCACATTCCTCTGCGTCCTGTTCCTCTTGCCTCGTCTTAGGCTGCAGAAGCGGCCTTGTCGCGGCGTGTCTGGAGGCCTTAGCCAATCCGCTGGTGTTCCGATCTAGGCATTTCCTCAGTGCAGCCGTTGCTGATATTTCTTTTCTTTTTCTTTTTATTCCCTGATCTCTGGTCGGTAGCTAGACGGATACGCGATACCCCATGATAGACGTAATAATACTCAGACTGGTCAGTATACCGAGTTCTTTACCATCTTGTGCACACCTCCACTCGCAACTGCCTACCCTTGCTATGATGCATTCCAACGGTACTTGGTAGAGTTGGTCGAATTTAGGTATTTAGGCCCCTGGTAAGTTTTTCTTATTGGGGGCCGGAAACAGACCCAATTAGGCATTCAGCTAGCCGTTGGATGGCCTTGCTCGACCACAGCCCAATTCGCCTCACCAACGTATGCTGATATTTGCTGCAGCTTTACGATTTCCGTCAGCACCAATATAAGCAAACCCTTCGCGATTCGAATCGGAAACTTTCTATTAGATAATCCGATTCACCTTCCAAGCACGTCGTCTTTCGTTGCTCTGAGTTAGAAGTATATAAGTCTTCAAGTTGCGGTCCGTAAGAGTGGTTTGGAATTCAAATACAGTCAAAGAGCATTCATGTTGATTTACGGATCATGAGTGCCAGTAACATTAAGCCCGGATCCGCACAAAAGGGCGGCCAAGGGGGCATCGCAGCCCTTGCGCCCAGCAATCAATCTCTACTTCTTGACAAACTCAATGTCCGAAGGTCTACACCAGACTCCGAGGCTCTTGCAAGCTCCGACGACGAGCCGGACAACCACCGACAGGATACTCCCCAGGCTCCCATGCAACCCCAGAAACCTGTCCGCCGTGCATCTTGGTTGAATGACACGTCTCAAGCCACGCTCCCTCATCCTAGAAAGGGTTCATTTGCAGGCAGTTCCATGTCTCCCACAGCGTCTCATCCGAGCACACCATCGGGTGAAGCAGGCGCTGGTGTATGGGCATCGCATTCGTCGTCTGCTGGAGCGATGAATCGCGGGCATCAGCCGCCATCTTCTTTTCCCTGGGGGACCGGTATATGGACTTCTGAGCGAAAGGAGCCGCCCTCTCGGCTAACTGAAGTCTTACCATCACCAACTTCAACGGTGCCACCCGGCCAAAGCTTTTTCAACAGCGAGACTTCAATGTCGCAAACTTCTCCCACTCCTCGAGAACAAGGAACTAGCTCACAAATCCCCTTCGCTATACCGCTCCACCCAACTCCTAAGACATATCGCTCACAGTCTTATTCTGTCGGGCAATTGGATCCCGAATCGACCACTGCGATACCTTCGTCATCATCTACATTAGCTGGTAGATCACGACCTGTTGGTCCTCCAGGATTGCAACATCGTCCCTCCCGGCCTAGTATGCTGAGTGAGATGTCAAGCGAAGGTGCTATGCTTGGAAAGGTGAAGGAGGTCGAGGATGACGAGGAGAGTACCAGTGACACTGCGCAAACAAATCAACAGCAACAAAGCGCCGATGCTAAGACAATCGAAATGCTTACTCGCGAGAACGCTATATTACGACAGCAGCAATATCAAAGTTCTCGACTCAGACCCCGTGCGTCTACTGCTGCTACTTACGGACTAGGGAATGGGTATAGCCTTCATGATCCCGTACCGGAGGAATCGGACTATGCAGTGGATGAGCTCGATGAGCTGAATGACGGGCAAGATCCTATGATGAAGAGAGCTTTTGCGCGTCGTATGAGCGAGTATGGAAGCTCTTATCGGCCCCCTTATAATACCGCGGAAAACCGAAAGCTTGAGAATGTCAAGAGAGCAATCTGGCAGAGTTCTTTGGGTTTTGGGGGATTGTCTGATATTCCCCAAAGTCGAAGGCATTCGTTTGCCGATGTGCCTACCCGGCAACCTTCTATTAGTTCTATGGGAGAAGCGGTTTCCTTGCACGAGGCAACCTCACCTGACGCATCACAGAGTCAAGAGTTCACTTCGTTCACAGATGCCGCCGGTTTCAATACAACCAGCCCTGGTAAGTCTCGAGAGTCTCTTGTCTCGTTGTCATGGCTAGGCTAACTTTAATCAAAGTGTCATACTATTCTGCTGGATCCAATCTTCCGAGTGCCCACCAGACCATCGCATCTTCGGCTTATGGTGCCTCATATCAACCATCCTATGGGTTGAACCCCAATTACTCTAATCGTCCGCCCTCACCACATAGAAGTATGTATGGTATGAGTCAACCGAGACACAACCAATTGTTGCATATCGTGCTTTTCAAATGCTCGCGAGCGGATGTCTTCTATATTCAAGAGGGCACTGGCTTAACCGTCAAACCCGGGGACCTGGTCATTGTTGAAGCTGATAGAGGAACGGACCTCGGAACTGTGGCCCGAGAAAACGTTGATTGGCAAACTGCGAAAGAACTCAAGGAACACTATGCCGAGGAACACTACAAATGGCTAGTGATGTACTCACAAAATGCGGCTGTTGCGCAGGAGGGCACTGGGGCCGGCCTAATGGCTGCTTCGAACGGTCTCCAGGGAAGTGCTATTGGCGGAATGGGTCCTCCGAGCGGACACCATATGCAGGAGCCTAACTCGGGTGAATTGAAACCCAAGATGATCAAGCGTCTCGCTCAGAGCCATGAAATCCACGGTCTTCGTGACAAAGAGGGAAATGAGGCCAAGGCCAAGCGCATGTGCATGCAGAAAGTAAAAGAGCATGGCCTCAATATGGAAATTCTCGACGCTGAGTTCCAGATGTAAGTGTGATCATGATCTAGAAAAGTGGCACTTGCTGACTCTGTTTTCTACTTGATTCTAGGGATTGGAAGAAGTTGACCTTCTATTATTTCGCGGATTCCTACATTAATTTTAACTCTCTTGTTACCGATCTATTTAAAATCTACAAAACGAGAATCTGGATGTCCGCCATCAACCCAGCTTCGTTTGCAAGTCCCACCCTCGGCTTACAAGCGCCCAGCGGTGTTGGCCCTGGTGCTGTCGGGTTGGGAAGAGCAGGAGGCTCAAATAATACCGACAGACGCACCAATCAAGCTCAAGAATCACAGGGCACGTTCACCAACGCCAACCCAACTGGTCGCTCGTTCCAGCCGGCTTTTAGCGCGCCGTTCAGTGCCACAGATAGGCCGTCTGCGGGTAGCTCGGCCTATCCACCGGCGGGCTTCCCATATTCGGGATACGGGAACTATAGCGGCGCTCCTAGAGCAGCGGGTTATATGCCAGGCATGATGCAAACCATGGATGCCTACAATGCAGGATTCCCCCAAAACGGCGAATTCCCACCGACGATGCGGGCAAGGTTTGCGAACCCGCACGAGGCTGCGGCTACACACGACCAAGCACAACCCAGCCTAGCCAATCAGAACGAGTGGGTTAGTGCTGCGTTCCAGGGATTGTCCCTGAACACTCGTTGAAAGTACCATATGTTTTCCCAATGTGGACATGCGCCGCTACTATACATTCGCTTCTCGTTACTATACTTTATTCGTATCATAGCAATGTCAGAGAACACCCGGCAGATAAAGAAGACGACTGAAATTTTGGTGTTGGCCGGACTTTTTTTTTTTTTTTTTTTTTTACACGGCTAAAGACGTAGTTGGAATTATAGGTGCAGGACGGGGCCTGGTCCAATCCCCCCCCTTCTGCTCCCTTACGACTCACTTGACTCATGACGACGGCATTAAGACTTGGCAACAAGATAAAATTACCACTGGTTTCAAGGGAGGTGAATATAGACTGCGATGGTTGCACGGCACCGGTGTAATTTGATGCAAAAAATGGACTTTTCGATTGTTGTTGGGTATTCCCGAGGCGGACTCTTGTACGACCAACAAGGGAAAAATTGTATGGATTCTGGCTGTCAGGTTCATTTGGACAAGATGTACCAGCTAGTAAACAGCTTTAAGTAGGCAGAGTTAGGTAGATTCTTAGTGGGAGCATGGATATAAAGATAATGATTTCCCTTAACACATAAATGGCTGACTGGATCTGTGATTTGCACGGGTCCCTATTTGTAGCCCTCCAGTGATGGTTTCAGGTTTGCCAGCTCGAAAATCTCCCCTAATCGAGTGTATAATGCGTAAAATGCATTCCTACTTACTGTAGTAATACCTATAGAGATCGATTCAACAGTCTACCTAGGCTCAAAAAAGACGTGAGTAGTCTCAGGGATAGATGTGTTAGTAGTAAGAAGGTTCATAGCCTTGAGGGTGCTAGGTGCACCGTTGGGAAGGTGCGCCCGTAGGTAGGTAGCATTGAACTCTGAATTATCAACCATAGGAAACTGCTTAGTACGTGGGCAAGTGGTACCTGTTTAGGTAGGACCGCAACTTCTCCCCAATCCCCTAATTGGCGGCTGATTTGCAAGCTACAGTGGTAGGCAGGTCCCAACCAACAAAATTGTCAGGGAAGAGTACTTGTGTCAAGTGAGGGCAACATCTTTCCTGCCCTTCCATCACAACTGGATTTCATCCGACTTAGATTGAACTAAATTTGCTCCTAATACTCACTTCCTCGCCCCCCCCCCAAGCACCAAGTGTCTTTATGTAAAAGCTGTTTTTCCCTTCCTCTGCGAGATATTTACTTTTATGTGCAGCCTGATTGTAGACTAGACCACCTCAATATCTATCAGATTGTGCCCAAGGGTTGTTCAGATTCTTCTATTTCATTCATTTTCAGGGACTCTTTCGCGTTTACAACCCTTTTCCCACACCGCAACTAGAGATCTACCATCCTCTTTCGTTCAGCCAACTATAGCAAGTCACCCTTTGAGACCACGAACTTCTACCTTCGCATCAAATACTTGATACAAGATGCCCAAGGCGCGAACTAAGGTCACTAGCCGCGTTGATGGTGAGTATTGCTGATATTACTGGATCTATGCTGTCTTTTGTTGACGAGTTGTAAATTTCACCCCAGGTGAGTCAGGCGGACAATCTGTAGTAAAATCACGCTGCAAGAAGAGCAGAATGTCTCGTATGGGGGAGTATGATGAAGACCCAGGACGAGCTGGTAGCCTGTGAGTACATTTTCGACCTTCTGATAAGTAGGGACAGCAACTGATCCGAACAATAGAAAATACCAAAGGATGGCAAACATACTCAAGAAGGTGGAAGATAAATCTGCAGCTTTCCTTGAAGAATTTCGAAACGATGTGGAAAGGGAGAGCCTACAGCTGAAGGCCTTTTCCCGGGAGAAAGAACAAGAATTGTCGGTATTCGATCTCTATGTCATTGGTCATGTTCATGCTAACTTGGTCAAACTAGTGTCAAGGATCAGGAGAAGTATAGCGCCATGATGTATCAACTCTCGCATAAGCTTCCCGATAGAAATCACGGACAACTATGTGCACTGCGCAAGGAAGATCATCCCTTATTTCAAAAAGCTCAGGCTCAGAGGGAAGACTTCAATTCGCTTTTGAAGCACTTCGAGACCATGGAAGAACAACTCAAGTCCGATAAGCTGGAGCTTCCTGTGGCCACTTGGAAGCAAGACAAGCAGGACATGAAAGAACTTCTAGCTTACGGCGGTAGGTACGGAGAGGCTCTTTTGGGAGGGGCACTGGCACCAGAGTTGGCAGCCAGCCCCGAAATCGACCTCCCAGGCACAAGTGAGAAAGATCAGCTCGTCAAGGAGCTATTCAAAGACGGACGAAACGTTCTAGACGAAGAGACATGGGGGCATCTCGCTGAGGATCAACTGGAACAGTTATCAGCCATCGCGAGAAGATTGCCAGCCGAAGAAGAGAAATGATATGTATGCGGCAGGTATCACAACAGGCGCATAGCAGGCGGCATAATGGCCGGGTTAGAATCAAACGGTCTGTAATTTGTAAGAATGTCCAGGTAGCTCATTCTCGCTGGCAAATGAAGTTTAGCAGAGAAACTATAGCAAAAAGATATATTGCTAGGACTAAAGTTCACAAATGATTCAAAGTAGCCTCAGTTAAACGAGACTCTTAATGCTGTGTTAGGTACGTTTAAGTTTCTTCTCATTGAGCCACAGTATCCACATAGCCTAAGTACGTACCTACGTACCCCTGTACTTCAACACCACCGTGTGGCGGGGTGTGAGGCGCACCAGCCGGGATCCAGCTGTAAGTTATTCCAAAGCTGCACTAGCGCAGAATCGCTTAATTTTTGCAGCCGAATGCCCACACAATCCCCCTCAACCACCAAATTTCTGGTCAATTGATTTGGAGATTCCTAATTCCTCTCTCTCTCAACAAGACCACCAACGACAGTCGACCATCCATTGTTGCAGGCCTTAATTCCCAACCTGGTACGTCAACACATCATATCCTCTACCAATCTGTCTCAGTTTCAAGGGCGTAAAGGGAAAATCTCTCTGTGCTTTTGCCTTTTCCTCTTCCGCTGTCTATATCCATCGATAATTATATCTGCCTGTGGTGGGCAAGCTAACATTGGCCGTCCCTCTCCCACAGTCAAGATGGGTGCCCTCAAGTACGTCGAAGAGCTTCAGAAGAAGAAGCAGTCTGATGTCCTGCTCTTCCTTCTCCGAGTCCGCTGCTGGGAAGTATGTTGAAACCTCCTTCGAATCCTGTCCGACACGGAAGAAGCGCGAACAAACACAAATATCTACAATCAAGACCGAGACGTGGATGTGCTGTGGATTCTGTGGACGCTGTCTTCTCTCTCGCGAGAACGTGTCTCTGCTATACACTCGTTGAACATTAGCTGAGAGTGCATTAATATAGCTCCGTCAACTGAACGTCATCCACCGCGCCTCTCGTCCTTCGCGCCCCGACAAGGCTCGTCGCCTCGGATACAAGGCCAAGCAGGGCTATGTCATCTACCGTGTGCGTGTGCGCCGCGGTGGTCGCAAGCGGCCCGTGCCCAAGGGTGCCACCTACGGTGAGTCCTACACCAAGCCCTGATCAGATTGGATTGGATCGTGTCCAGCACTACTAGGAACTTGCCACTGACTAGACTTCGAACCACAGGCAAGCCCACCAACCAGGGTGTGAACCAGCTCAAGTACCAGCGATCTCTCAAGTCCACTGCCGAGGAGCGTGTCGGCCGCCGTTGCGCCAACTTGCGCGTCCTCAACTCCTACTGGATCAACCAGGACTCCACGTACAAGTACTACGAGGTCATCCTCGTCGACCCCCAACACAAGGCCATCCGCCAGGATCCTCGCATCAACTGGATCGTTAACCCCGTTCACAAGCACCGCGAGTCTCGCGGCCTTACCGCCACTGGCAAGAAGTCCCGCGGTCTCAACAAGGGCCATCGTTACAACAAGACCAAGGCGGGCCGCAGAAAGACCTGGAAGAGACACAACACCCTCTCTCTCTGGCGCTACCGATAATCGCGTGCTGCTAGAGGCACTGCTCGCGGTGGTGGTTAAGGCGAGAAAAAACTGGTTCGTGATTTGGGATGGAGTGAGGTCTTGCTTCACGGTCAATAGGGCATGTGTCTGGCTCATGAGGTCTGCCTGGAGTTACTCTACTTAGTGAGAGAAGGAACAAAAAGTTTTTCTCGCTACGATGTTTTGCAGCTTTTCATGATTGTGATATCATTTCGGTTCGACTATTAATCTATCGAGGTCTCTTGATTCTTTTGTCCACTTGTGCACTATCCATTGCAACAGTATTTGAGTGTGCAGTGATGGTTGAAAAGTAGATGTATCCGTGTGTCAACATTAGTTTAGTTGTTCTCTAGGCTATGAACGCCCACCCGCGTGATTTGGCGAACCATGGGCCTTTTCCCCTACACTACACTGACACGCAAAACTCATTCAATCAGGAAGAGAATAGTAATGTGTGCATCAGTAGGGGGGAATCTCGATGTGACCCAGTGACCTAGGACTATATGACGACGAGAGAGAGAGAATTCTAATATCTCGACAACCTAATAGCATAAGCAAGTGCAAGCAGACTGCGTACCGGCATATATATATATATAACAACTTGAACCGCACCACCCTTAGAGTCTTGGCTTTTACGTCGCCATCGAAGTATCAGCAAACAACCTCGTTGAATTTAGGGTGCATGAGTCTCGTTTCTTTGACTCGTTCACTTATTCGTTCATTTCTTTCTTGTTAAGGTTAGGTAACGCTGTCATATGTGCCCATCGACTTCCCTTCTCGCTAGAGGATGGGGCGGGTTCTTCTTCTTGATCGTTGTTTTTTTTATAGTAGCCTATGCTTGCTCGTATGGGCTTATGGTGACAGATTGAGTGCGCGTATCTATCTATTTGTGTATGTACGTATTTATCTATGCGCCTATACTTGAGTGCTAGGCATGTCAGTTGATTGCCTTCGCCCCTGGGGATCTGGGGTCCTTGGTACAGTTGTGCGAAGCAAACCTGGCATGGTAGATTTATTGGGGTCGGATTAGTATACAAGGCTGTGGGTGTAGTGGTTGTACAATACGCTTACATGTACTCAAGGGTTATATACAGGCTATATCTCGCTTTTTCTTGTTATCTTGTCCACTCCCAATTCCGCCACAGTAAGTCCGCATATGCTAGCTAGTACATCCACATGGAGGCACTGGTGGAAAGATACACGACAAAACATCGAAGGCTAGCTATTGCCATCATCCATGCAAGCCGCCGGGGAGTGTGTGGCGTGCTGGAATACGATTAGGATGTGTTTAGGGCGCAGTGCTCGATTTGTGTCCTTGAAATGACACACTTCGAACCCATGATATGTATATCGGCGAAGAAGGATGTGGGAGATGGCTCCTTTCGATGAGGCGGCTCCGCTGTGAACTTGTGGATTTAATTGTCATAGGTGGCTAGCCCGTTGATTACTGCGTCAATAACCAAAAGGTCAGCAATATCCTAAAGTGGGATACCCGGGCTTCCATACGTATAAGTATATATATGCTTCCGAGTAGCCGTACACTCGTAGCTACGCCGGTGTATGTGACATTAATCTTGTTGGGGTTCCTGTTGTGCCAGGGTTGGGGGTGCGATATGTGTCAGATGAGAAGCACTTAATCTTGAAGGGACCAGGAAACAGATACTGGTGCAGGAGGATATACTCAGCGCATTAGAGATACCTCGGGCTCTCAAGGAGTCAAGAGATAGATGTTGACTATTACGTGGTTATGGTGTCTGAATTAACTTTTTTTTTTTTTTTTTTTTTTTTCTAGCTTAACGGTTATGGTGGTAATATTCGGCTTGGGTCCTCGTGGGGGCTGCAAAGACCTCGATTTGGGGTCGGACTGGCTGATGACGGTTGAGGGGAAACTTCGAGAATACTTTCTCAGTGTGTGATATTGCTTGTTGGAGAGTAAGTTGTGTCTTTCTTTTGAATCTCTTGTTATCCCATGTTGGAAGGCTTAAACTAAAGGTGAGCAAGGTTTTTTTCGCGTTACCCCCAGGGCTTTTGGTGATTCGCATGGTGTGATAGTGTCTCGTTATCAAACTGTGAGGGGCGTTCCCATTGTTGGATGTGTGACAATGGACCAAGTTTGTGGCCAACACATACCCGTTATCATATTCTTGGTTCGTTGGTGTCGGGGACTCGGGGGTTGTGCTAGCTGGCTGAGGCTGATTGAATTCGAGAACACCTCGAGCTGGATTGACGAGCATCAACTTAACTAATCATCGGCTTGTTTTATCTCGGATGTTTCAGGACTGAGAAAGAGATACTAATGATTAGTAATAAATTCTTTCAGAGGGTAGCTCTCTTATATATCTCGGTAGATAGCGGCGATGATCACGCTGGCCGCATATATTCAGGCACGTACTTCCAACTTCTGATTTTCGAGCTGCACTTAGTGGAGATCATATCATCAATAATCTGCAAAGGTTAGACTACGGGCTTGATCTACTTTTATCCATTGTTGTCACAACTGCCAACACTGGAGCCTAGAGATAGTGACGAGGGTATGTGGACCAGAAGATTATAGGACGCTGAGTAGCATGCATAATTTAGTGTTAACATATATTGATCTGGGATGGTGGGTTGAAGCCGAGACGTTATATATACAAGTATTAGAGATGAGAAAAAAGGAGCTGGGGCCAGAACATCCTGCCGCGCTAAGTAGCATGCACGAGTTAGCGATTTTATGGGACAAGCAAGGCCGTGATCACGACGCACTTGAGTTGATGGAGCAGTGTTACCAGCTACGCGTTTGAGTCCTAGGGTCTGAGCATCCTGATACTCAAAAATCATTATCGTGGATACAGCGCTGGCGTACAGAAGAATCCCAAGCTTCAGAAAGGCAGGAGAAGCCAAGGTTAAAGAGCGCAATCCTCTCGCTTCGTACAAGATTCCGAAAAGCTACCCGGCACCGAGATCCCAAGGTCGAGTAAGTACTGTTTTGATAATATACGATATGCCACTTTTACAGCCATGAACTCCCATCGTGAAGCGGTCTATGATGAGCTGCCATGAAAGCTTTATTCTTAGAACGAGCCTTGTTGGGCAGCTAGCTATATGAGCTAGGTTAATCGGGTTATCGCTCTCTCACATTAGACATACTACTTCGTCAATCTCTAGTGAAGCAACTGCGGTCTTATGCTGTACCATGTGCATGAAGGATACATGGAAGGCCTATACGGAGACTTACAGTCTTAGTGAGGTAGTATACGCCTGCTTCATACATCACGAGGCCACCTCTCCATCTAAGATGAGATCTTAATGCTTTGTCTTGATGTCGACGACTACGAAGGAGTATCTGTCTACTTCCATTACCCAAGCCGAGTACCAAAGCGGATCTGTGACCGCAATCAAGAATATATGCTCGTCTGCATATATAAAAGTATCCATATGTCCATGCATATGCTCTATATACAAGACATCACTCAGCACAGAAGCCCGCAGAGAGCAACAAACAGTCTCCAGAAGGTCCGCTCTCACCACTTCATACCGCCGACTCACTTCGCGCTTAGAGAGAGGCGGATCTGGTAAAAGTAGAACAGATAAACAAAGAAGTCTAACACGTTAGTTTTCACTCAGAGAGACGTATTCCAGATCATACATACCCATGCGATATGTTTGGGCGTGTTTTGCGTGCCTGCGTAGAACTAAAAAGGCTTATCCCAGAAAACATATGGACATACAAGCGAGACAATGTCTATACACACCAATATATTTGTGTTAGGTGCTTACGATAGAATTCAGTTGTGGGCTTTCTAGTTCAGTAAGTTCACCTGGGCCAGTCATAACAGATGATGGACCCAATAGCCGACTAACGCGTCTATATGAGGTGTTTACGAGACTCGGCTTGATCACTCATTCGAATAATATAGTGAGATTTGGTTGATTAACCTATCTGGCAATACAGCGAGTCAGATCTTTCTACCACGAGATTTTTTAGGCGAACGCATCGTTACGTCAAATGCGCCCAACTGCCCGATTCGCAGAGATCTACTACGAACATGAAGTGAAGAAAACTATCGCAAGGCAAGATCGTGAATAAAAATTGTTGAGGATCAGATAACACATTGCACAAATCCCCATGGCATTCCAGTCAGCTGCGCCACTTCCAACCCATCACCACCGAGTGCTCGTACCCAGGAAGCCATGTTGTCACTGTCAATATGGTCGAAATGTGATGAGATAGATGGTGAGTACCATCGAGGAGTGGCCCTTTCCTGATCCAATACGAGTTGGTTATCAAGCCATGCGATGCATATCATTGCGCAATTCCCCAAGTATCTTATCAGCTCTGTTGGCAAAGTACCAAGACTCTACGGTTGAATTGGGGACTCTCATACGAGCCGAGCAGAAGATGGGCCGCACGAGATGGGGTTTTTTGTGCGTAAGAAAGATTTAAGGAAAAAAAAAAGCCC
This sequence comes from Xylaria sp. FL1042, assembly GCA_022495085.1. Classification (NCBI taxonomy): domain Eukaryota; kingdom Fungi; phylum Ascomycota; class Sordariomycetes; order Xylariales; family Xylariaceae; genus Xylaria; species Xylaria sp. FL1042. The sequence continues at coordinate 27,202 of MU380296.1, forward strand.
AAAGAAAAGGATGTCTATGTCGAGATCGAGCTGGGATCCAAGTACATGAAAGGGCCTGGAGTACCTTGCAGAGGCCATTGTTGACGGCGGAGGCCATTCCGCAATAGCCCGGCAGCAAGGGGAACCGAAGCAATAAGATGCCATGCACCACGGGTGCGACTAATGTACAGCGCAGCCCTTGGTATGTGGGTGCTAATAAGTTAGCTCCGTGGTGCATGACGTTGGCACGGAAGATTTAGTGCCTAAAGAGAAGACAATGTTGTCATCAACAAAATCTCGTTAAGTTCGTAGAAAGCATCCACTCATGCTATCAAAGGCCAGAAATATCATAGAAATAGAAAGCCGCCCAAGGTACATGTCGTCTCAGTTCGTGTATCGTACCGTTACAATAGGTATTGTGGGAATTTGGTACTCTAGAAGAAAGCGCCTTCACCACTTCCCTGATTGCCACCAGCGCCAGGATAAGTCTGATATGGGTTCATTCGAGGCGGTTGCGGGGGTGGGTTCGGGGGTTTTGGCATCGTAATATTTGCTGGGGTCGGATAGGTCATTTGAGCACGGGTGCCGTTTAAACCATTGGTATAGACACCTGCAGCAAGAATCGACTGGCTGGACATAGCACGGTTTTGGTTACCATTGAGCGCAATCTGGCTCTGCGTAGGCTCAGCCGGGGTGGTTTGGCCACTGTTATTACCGCCCTGGGTATCATGCTGTTGAATCTTGGCCGCGAGACGCCGCCCATATGGTGTGCTACGAATGCCGGGTAGCATAGGACGGATGGCCTCTACCAACTGGTGTTTCAGACGCACCGAAGAGTGCTCCAAAGCAGTCTGAACAACGTAATTGCCAAACGAGTCTTTAAGAAGGCGCTCCATCTCCCCGGGAATGAGAAGCTCACTAATCATTCTGTCTTTCGATTCTTCAGAAGCACAACGTAAGCACTTCTCGATTACGTTGGAGCTGAATTTGTGGCGAGAAAGCGTCACAATTTGGCCGAGAAATTTCTGAGCGATAGGCTCGGTAAAACTAGCTTCGTTCAAGTCAATGATGTACTGCACAACATAGTTGCCGAAGGGATCCTGCACAAGGCGCAAGGCATGCTCAGTGATTTGAGAGATCAGCCAGACTTTTTGAGGGCCAGAAGCGTGATCGATACATCTCTGTAGAACGCAGCAACCGTGTCGATGAGTGCCGACCTCGACACAGTGCGTGCCAACAGCGCTAAAGATAAACTCAGAATCGGCTGAGCCGAGCTTGTTCAAGCATTTCTGAATGACGTGATTACCATTCAAGTCCTGAATCAACTCCACGACCCGGAATCGCAAGGCATCAATAATGATCTGAACGTGAGTTGGTGTAGTCACGAATTCGATCATCTTTTGTAAGGCTCGAGTACCATGCTGATTGAGTGCAATACGGACCATATCCTTGGAAGCGTTCTGAATGAGCACAGTGCGTTCTTCATCATTGCAATATTCCAGGAGCTTCTGGCACAAATAATTGCCAAAAGGATCTGTCATAAGCTCGACAACATGTGGGCTGGTCTCTACCCAGATCATATGGACCTGTTCGGGATTGCGGTTCTCAAGCTGCTTTTGGAGATATCGGCAACCATGCTGGTCCTTGCAGAGCTCGTAGATGGTGCCCCCAACTTGCTCTAGAGGTAGGTTGAGATAGCGGTTCATGGCTGACCACGGGGTTAGTTAAGAATAGATCAAGGGGGACAGTAAAGGGAGTTATACCATCATCATTCTGCGCTCGGCGCTGCTGCATAACACGTTGTTGGGAATCCCGAGGCTGAACGGAAGGCTGATACACGGCACCGTAACCAGTGTAGTTCTGGTGTGTGTACCCGTTCATGTTCATATTCTGCATGCCCATCGCAAGCATTCCCATATTGTAGGCGCTGCTGGGGCTAGCCTGGTTATATCCTTGGTAATACTGATATGACGGAGTAGAGGATGATGATGCAGATGTGTTGGTAGCGGAGACAGGAGATTGAACAGAAGCCTGGCTGGAGGCGATGGGACCAAAAGGAGGTGCATTAGCCTGTAACTGGGATTGTATGGAGGGGAATGGGCCTCCAGGCTGGGTGACAGCGTGGCTATCACCGGATAACTCACGGCTATGTCGCTTCATAGCACCAGGAGGAATACGGCCAATACTAGCATTATGATTGTGGAAATGCTGCTGGGCATGAGCGTTGGCAGAAGATGCTGCAGTGCTAGACATATTCTTCATAGTTGGCACATCATTGGTAGAGAAGGAGCCCTGCAGTTTGGGGGGAGTTGACAAGACCTGGGTTGTAGGTGGCATGGTAGAAGTGGGAGTGCTCTCAGAGGCGCTATCCTTGAACTGATTCAAGTCTATAGAGTGACGATAGGGACGGGATCCGATGGGATTTGTGTCAGCTTGCATAGAGCTCTTGGAGTCGGCCATCTGGGAAGAGGGAAGCGTAGACAGGCTCTGCTGCTGACGGTGGCGAGAGATGTTGCCCCAGCCATTTGTGGTAGTACCTTCACTATTCCCGAGCTGAGCAGCCAAGTCCATGGCGGCGGTCGAGGCAGAGAGCTATCAATTTGGACAGAGGTCAGCACCGTGCACAAGACTTACTGCGGTTTCCTGAGGCAGAAGCGCCCGAACGAGGCAAAACAGTTAAAAAGAGGGGAGATATTGATTGCGTCGTAGATGAAGTCAGGGCGGTGAGGAAATTCCTGTTCGAATTGTTGTGTGCTTTTGTAAAAATGAAATTTATTTTGAGAGGTTGGGGATTGGGCAGCTGGGGTTTGACTCCTTGAGATTCTTTCCTCGGGATGTTGTAAACAAGGTCGTTGAAGGTAGTTACCAAAGAATGAAGTTTACATGAAAGATATACGCAAGGCGACATGCTGTATCCAATGTCTCACAACCAAAAGAAAAAGAAAAACAGCAGTGCTGGTCATGTTGGAGGCTGATGGTGTTTACTTACCATATTGGGGTTGCCCTTCTGTGCATGGAGCTGAGGAAAGCGGTCTTCGTTCGCATCGATGCCGGGATAATTACTAGGGTCCATAGTCGTGTCGTCGTCTCTGAAGAGGAATCCTGTGGTGTTGGTTTGGTCGATATTGTCGTACAGGTTACCTCTGCGGGTTACAGGCATAGAATACCTGTTCAGGCTACGTATACATCAACTTCGATTAGCGAGGGCACTCAATATCCAGGCAAGTAGGTACAACAGAACGTGGCTTCTGGAGAGACTCTTGGAGACAGTGTGTATGGCAAGATCCAACGTTTTGCGGCTCGAGGGAAGGTGGAAGAGAAGCCGGTGCAGAAGGCGGGGGAGGGGGACGTGTTAAAGTTATGTATGGAATTAAGATTCATGAATCAGAGAACGTGCGAGGCTGTTGTAGTCGTTGCAGAGATGAGGGCGGACTGTATGGAGCTTTGCTGTAGGGGATATGACAAGAAGGCAGTCTTCTGGAGGAGTGTTTGTGTTGGTGATTGAGTGTAAGGTATGTACCCACGTAAACGTGTGGTAAGAGCGGGTGACAATGGGAAATCAGAATAGGTGTTTCAATGTTGGGAAGCCAGACTAATTTAAGGAAGAGCATGAAATTAAAACATGGAAATAATGTTTGCTAGACTATAACTTATGTGTAGTCAACGTTGTACGCCTTTGGGACATTCTGGGAGGAAGGTACCTCTTTTGTACCTGGAGATAGGCATTTGATACTCTCCTCACAAACTCAAATGGAAGCAGCTCGGGCAAACGACGGTTAGAGTTGGCCACAATTATGCGCAATTGTGTCGTCTCGGGAACGATATTGGTTATAACATCCTGATCAGACGTCCTCGCTCCCGATGTCTGTCAATCCGCAACTCGCAACTATGCAGTATTCATGTGGGGGGGCACTTGCCGGAACATGGACGATTTACAGTTAAAATCACCAAAGTGACGTGGGTAAAGCATATTTCATGAATGATATAGACCACAAGAGCCATAAATACTGAGCACTTACGCGTTGGTAGAGAGATGGCTGGTTGGGTCCTGGCGAAGGGCCTCCTCCTTCTCATCTTCGTCGCTGTTTCGCCGGGTGGCGGGTACTGAACGGTAGGGCAATGGATCATCATGGTACCGAGGCGGCATAATACTGGATTGGGGGGACGTGAGAAGTGAACCAGAACGTCCAGGCCTGTTAAAAAGGCCCGGAGGGGAGACAAGACTCGACATGGAGTATCTGTTCGGTCGGGAGAACATGGTTGGGAAGCCACCATGTGTCTCCCGATATTCGGGAGGTGTTGTCGGCTCTGACTGATGGCCCGTCAAACCCAGAACGGGTCTCAAGTCCTCTTGCAGTTCTCGTTGCTGCTGATCCAGCTTCTGCATCTCCGCCTCGAACCTTCGCTTCTGCTCCTTAAGTTTTTCATATTCGAGTTTCTTCTTCTCTAACTACGACTGCCGGTCAGTATCAACTTCGATCGACTCTCAACATTCCCGTAATGAGTGAACAAGAATTCAGCAAGACCCTCCCCTCGCCGAGTTAAACTCAAGAGAAACTGGGGAGGATACGCGCCGCAAAGGGAGAGCTTACGAGTTGGACTTTATACTGGGTTGGGAGCTGTACGATGTCAGTCCGTGGTCTCACAATAGAGAGACACCCGATTCAATTCGCAGATTGAGACATGCCATGCTAACCAGAGGCTAGCAAGGCTGAAGAATATCATGGCGAGTTGGGCTAATCAGCGCTCGGATCATGGGCGAGACTCACGACTGAGGCGTATTCCTGGGCCTGAGTGGTAGCTATAGAGGACAATGTTGGTACACGCCCCGAATCGGTGGTGAATCGTCGGGGAAGGGTGGATCGGGGGTCTTGCGAAGGCATCCTGCCGTTTCGCTGCGGTGAGACAAGGGAATTCATCGGCGCTTCGTTTCTCGGGGACTGCTGAGAGCGAAACCGGTAATCATCCATCTGATTCTATCTTTTATCGTTACAACACAGAGGTCTTTCGTACACGCCAAGTCGGCAGTTCGTCGGATTCTATAGACTGCGTGCTCATCAGTCAGCGGGTCGGTCTGTCTGCACAACAAGGACACGGCAAATACAGCCGCGGGGGCAATAATGGCTCGGCTCGGCGAGGGGCGGATGGCAGCGCAACGGCTCGAGATGGGAATGCGCGCATCGTCACTATCACTATACCGACGCCCATACGGGCCCCTTCCAGAGACACAAATCGTGCTGGCCAGGCTCGCCGGCAATGTTTGTTCCTCCCCGACGCAGGGGGCCCGTATGGGGGGCTGTAGCTCGACGGCGATAGGGGTAGCATCTACGGGGCATTCAGGTGAGGCATGCGGGCGACTTACAGTGGGAGAACAACAATTATAAGCACAGCACCTATGCGAACGCAGCCCTGGAGAGCCAGGGGCGGCAGCATGAGGGGGGAAAGTTGCAAATCGCAGAAACAAAAGCGAGTGGAGTTGTGCGAAGTGCGAGAAGAGCAATGTTTCAATTCTAGAAAAGCAGGTGGACGTGGTACAGGGTAAAGGAGGTTGTTACTGGCGCTGGCGGCATAGGTTGGACTAGGTGCCGTGCCCTACCTGGCCAGGTAGGCCGAAACGGTTACTGCGCACTACATGTCTAGTACGGATTACTAAGGGGGGGTTGTTATATGGGGTTGTATACCTCTAAGTACCTACCTACCTACTTAGGTAGTAGGGGGTGCTCCCTAGGTACAGTGCCTATCTAGTCTCTAGAGCATTTCAAGCCTGCGGGAGTGGGAGGAAGCAAGCAGGCACCTGCACAACAACGTCGTGGAGCTGGTTGCAGTTGGTAACTGCACGCTGCGTGTCCTGCACCGTCTCCTGTGTCCACCCAGTTTGCCAGCGCCAAACCTCGCTAAAAGCTAGCAGCCATTTACAGTACCTAGATAACTAGCGGTCTCCCACTGTTGTCTATGGTGCGGTGATGGGGTATCCTTGATCCGCTGCCACTGCCACTGCTCTGTTTGGGGGACTTTCAAGTTCTTCTGTGATGCTATATAATTGCCACTTGTTATTTTTTCTCTTCTGAGCGTCTTTCCTCCATGAATGAATTACCTAGTATAACTGACGTAATGCCTGGTATCCAAGTATAATTGATGAACGTTTTTGATGTCCGTGCTGGTCAAAGCTATGAGCACCTGACGACCAGTTTCAGAACTAGCTGGATCGGTCGTTCAGTCTACATACTTGTAGTACCTAGGCAGTATGCCGGTTCGATACACGAAATCGATCGATCTGATTTCTTACTGTCTTGTCTTAAACTGACTACTTATTCTTTGGCAAATAATTCCAACAGCTCCTCAAAACTGCTACTGTTTTATTTTTCTCTCTTCTCTCACATTTCTTTGTTTTGGTACGTGTAGCTGTGCTAGATGAACAGATAGAAGCTCCTGTGATGTACCAACTGATGGGAGCTTTTAGTTTCGAAGCTTTTCGGGTATAGGTAGTATTAAGTAGTGGATCTGCCCGCCTTGAACTCTCCAAGCCATCGGATACCATAGGTGCCTACTAAGTAGGTACTATAGGCATGCAATGATAGAATGTGATAGTTTCAGGTTTCGGGTGTAAGAATTTATCGCCACAATCTAATGATTATATTCTGATACTGGAGACTGCACTCACTATACGGAATGTCAGTGGTATATACCAGGTATAACTCCAACCTTGAACTAGGTAAAATGGCACGCAAGACAATAAAGCGGTGAGCAGGGAATAAAATCCCCGAAAAAAAGAGGGAGAGAGAAGGCCTAAAAATTCAAAATGTCTGGCTTGACCACGCCAATTTAGTACGCTAGATAAGCGTGTCCATTAGTGCGGGGAACTCCCGAACTATCTGCACGAAATCGTGTTGCCCGTTTAGGTTAATACTGGGTACTGCGGTAACACTACTGGTGTGCTGTAGCGATGCGCCTATAGGTAGTATAGTTAGTAGGGGTCTCCAAATTTGAAATTTATGGCTCTATTAGATTATATGCCTTTCCCTATCCGTGACTACTTAATTAATAAATGTTAACCCGCAATCGGACGCAGAGTTATAACTCCCACGGCCAAATGCTATGCTACGCACCTAGGTAAGTAAGCGCATGATTAACTACTATATATCTTTCTCTGACCTGCATAAACACTTGGAAGGTAAGGTACAGTGTACTAGGTATATCTTTTTGTCTTTCCGCCTCCTGACGAATTAGTATATGTGGTTGGACAAGCGAATTCCGCACCATTATACTAGCCCCACGTAGCCGGCGTCTATCTAATAGGCTTACTCTAGGAGTTACATAGTCTAGATACACCACGAGCGCCAATACCCCTTCTAGCATACGCGTCTGTATAATTTTTTCTCATGGAGTGACAGGTACTTGGCACCCCTCCCCTCTTTTCCCTGCACGTTCCGCGCGATCTTAGCTGCAGTACAGATGATGTATACTTGCTTAACGGTCAAATTTATATTTAGGGTCTTCCCTTCATCTTTCGGCTGAAACTTCACGCAACTCTACGCAGAAATGGAGAGTTATATCATATATGAATATTGCTCTTGTTGAGATCAACTAGGAACTGATAGCCTTTAGGGATGATCAAGGATCCGTACTAGGCACGTAGTGTAATTGTTTCTTTCAGTATCGTGAGGAACAAACGTGTACAGCCTATTGTCAGTATTGTGGTCCCATTTCCAGCATCGGAGCCTTGTCAGTACATGTTTTGTACCACGACAGACCCCGCGCCAACCCTTCTGATAGGGGGGTTCGGCTCACATAGCGTACATAATAGTCTGAGATCCATTTATAGGGATACGGTCTTTTCGGTGGCAATATCGGTGAGGGGTACATCTGGTCAGTAATTTAGTGTAGGAGGTTTGTCACTTAAACAGCTAATCGTACGTACGAGATGTCGTCATTCGTAAGCTGGGACTCATAGGTAACTGCTATGAGAAGCCCGTTAACTGCTTGATCCTTGTGCAGCTCACCGACTTTTGCCCAGGAATGACAGGCTACTTCCTCACGCTTGAAAACAAGGTGAGAGGATGTTCTCACCTGATCGAGACAACTACACCAGCCGCATCAAGTTGGATGTTATTCGTAGTGAGTCTCGACCTGCAGCCCACCTTAATGCGGCCGTGGACTACTCGAGTGCCCGCCGATCCCCATATTCATGCATCTCCTCTCGAAACCGTGTAAGAAACATAGGGCTTGTGTCTTAAAGTGAAGAATAAACGTCTCCAAAAAGGCGTGCGTGCGCACCCCCCGACCTAAATTACTGCAGGGGGGAGGGGAGGCTAGATTCCAACTGCGGGAAATAGATATGAGAGAAGGGAAGATGATACCGTCTCTCCGTTAGGACGTTCAATGTCTATGACAACCCAAATCTTTCCCCTTCCTCCTGATCATCTACCCCGACACTCTGTCTGAGTACATAGGAGTATCTCTTGGGATATGGGGAATGATTAGGTAGCTAGCCACTTCATCCATATATGACGGAGTGTTGCATTTTGTAAACTTTCCACCCCGTCTTGGCTTTCTCATAAATGAAACCGGCTGCGGGCGAGGACGATGGAGGCAACTCGGCAACATCGATAGGTTCGGCGTCGCAAGGATTCAAGTGCCAGCGCAACATTATAATCCTGCAGCAGATATGCAGACTAGCTGCATTATTAAGTTGCAAAAGGAGGGGCAACGAAAGATGATGGAGGGGTAAAGAGGGGCTGGGCTGGATTTCATTATGGAGGTTAGTTCAAGCCCCAATCATCTCTCACCATACCAAGGTACGCGTTCCTATCTACCTACAGCACCCAAGGCTAGCTGACTACCTCTGACTGACTAATTGCTCGGGTGAGTTAAATAGGTAGCTGTCTTTCACTGTAGCTCTCAATGCTCAGGCTCATGAAATGCAGCGAACGGAAACTTGAACGAGTAGAGATCTAGTACAGCTTCGAACAAAGCCAAGCTGGTGTATAAAATTTTGATTGCAACGTGTATTCCATCGGACTAATCATACCGACTCTGACGATACGACCTAGATAGGGGCGTGTTCTTTGCTCGATGAGTATAGAGATCACCGAATTGACTTTCTAAGATAGGGGACAAGAGAATCGTGGCGGTTCTATTTGAATTTTTTACCATCCAAGCTGGCTTTGCCGAGCCTTTTAAAGGCTCTATGGCTACCTATATAAAAAGGAAAGGCAACGTTACCATCTTCTCATATGCTACATAACCATCACCTAAGGTTGACGCAGGTCGTATTATGCAATGCAAGGTTGATTGAAATATGCCTCAAGAAAAACCAAACTGCGATATGTCTAGGCAAGCTGGTGCCTTCTGGAAAAACTCGGTGTTACTGAACTTTTTAATCTCTTGACTTGGTTGGCCGCTAATACAAAATACCAATTGCTGGCGATAGGTTCAAGCCCACCCCACATGGGGGTGACTGGTATTCACCCCGGAAAAGCAATATATCGGGGCGCTTATGCAATTATCCCTGACAGCCCTTGATGCAATCATCCTTGTAATGATAACCTTAAATTTTGAGCCTCTATCTTTTATCGATAATCAGATAACTTGAAAATATCCCTGCGTGGGAGCAACCTTGAATGGTGGGGGACTGACTAGGTATTGTTGCTCATCGCGACTTCGGTAGTCAGTCGTCCATCTCACCTCGGGATTTTTTCGTCTCACTAGCATCAGTTGCCGCCATTTGGCAAGCTTGTTGCTAAGATGCCTTTCATAGACGATGGGTTCGAGGCCCTCACCAAGCCATTCTATAATGGCAAAAAATTGACAGATCCGATCTCCGCTGTTGAAGACAAGAATCAGCTGCTTCCTGCCTTCTTGAAGGTCAAAGGTGCGTAGGCTGGCCCCCTGCCGAAAGTCACGTATGCATCCCAGCTAACAATGTTGCCCGCGTTAGGTCTTGTGAAGCAGTATGCTACTTTCCGGTCTCGCGAGCGGGTGTCCTTTCTTGTGCAGATCTGCTAACCTGTTTATAGGCACATCGATTCTTACAACTACTTCGTCGACCATGAGATCAAGGAAATTGTGAGGGCCAATCGCATTGTCAAAAGTGATGTCGACAGCAGTTTTTGGGTTGAATTTCTTGATATCAGGGTTGAAAGCCCGGAGAGTGTTGGCCAAAATGGATCAACTACTAACCCTAAAGTTACTCCCCAAGAATGCCGCTTAAGAGACGCGACTTATTCCGCGCGCATTCTTGTCGATGTCGCGTATACCCGAGAGAGGCAAAAGATAATTCGACGTAATGTCGAATTAGCCCGCATGCCTGTCATGCTGCGGAGTAACAAATGCCATCTCTATGGAGCAAACAACGCCAAAATGGAAATCATGAACGAGTGTCCTCTAGACCCAGGTGGCTACTTCATCGTGCGAGGAACGGAAAAGGTTATTCTTATCCAGGAACAGCTCAGCAAGAATCGTGTCATCATCGAGACCGACGAGAAGAACAATATCATTACAGCATCCGTCACTAGTTCGACACATGAAAGAAAGTCTAAGACATACGTTACCCTTAAGAAAGAGCGCATCAACCTCCAACACAACGTTTTAGCCGAGCCGATACCAATCGTTATTATCCTCAAGGCCCTCGGTGGTCTCACTGACTTCGAAATAATGCAGCTGGTTACTGGCTCTGACGCTAGGTACCAAGACGACTTTGAAATCAACTTTTCGGAAGCGGTGGTGGCCGAGGTCTTCACCCAGCAACAAGCCCTCGAGTATATAGGTGCAAGAGTCAAAATGGGGATGAAAGGAAGGCCAGCTAGGGGCGGCCCCCCTCAGCCACGCCGTAGCGTCATCGAAGAGGGCCTAGATGCTCTTGCAAATATTGTTATTGCACATATTCCGGTCGAGGGCTTGGATTTCTATCCCAAGGCCATCTATGTTGCTATGATGACACGGCGCGTTCTAATGGCTCGCCACAATCCAAAGCTAGTCGACGACAGAGATTTTGTGGGAAATAAACGTTTCGAACTTGCAGGCCAGCTTCTCTCGCTCCTATTCGAAGATCTTTTCAAAAATTTCCTGAGTTCTCTGAAATTCAATATCGAGAACACGCTGAAAAAGCAGCACCGTGCCATTCCAGCAGATCCTCTCTTGCAGATAGGTGCACAAGGCAAACATATTACGGAGGGATTAAACCGCGCGATACAGACGGGGAACTGGACTGTCCAACGATTCAGAATGAACCGAGCCGGTGTTACTCACGTGCTGAGCAGACTTAGTTACATTGCTGCGCTTGGAATGATGACTCGCATAAGCAGTCAATTCGAGAAGACTCGCAAAGTCAGTGGTCCTCGTGCTCTTCAGCCATCACAATGGGGAATGCTCTGCCCATCTGATACCCCTGAAGGGGAGGCCTGTGGTCTAGTCAAGAATCTGGCGTTAATGACACATATTACTACTGATGCTGATGAGACTCCTATCAGAAGATGGGCGTTTTCTTCAAACCTTCCGGCAGAGCCCCTGAGAAATTTCTCCGGTGCTGAGATGCACAAAAAGGGTACATACATAGTACACATTAACGGAACTCCATTCGCTCTGACTCGATCTCCTAAGCGGTTCGCCGCAAATTTTCGCACGATGAGGCGACGTGGCTGGATATCTCCATTTGTGAGTATCAATGTCAACGAAAATCTGTCAGCCGTACACATAGCTACGGACGAAGGTCGAATTTGCCGACCATATATCATCGTTAAGAATGGAAAGCCAAGGATAAAGGAGAGCCAACTGAGGATGTTGCAAGCTGAGAAAGTTACATTCGACGACTTTCTACGAAACGGAGTCGTCGAGTACCTCGACGCGAATGAAGAAAACGACACTCTCATCGCTGGTAATGAGAAAGATATCACGAAAGCGACCACCCATCTTGAGATTGAACCCTTCACATTACTCGGTGCTGTCGCTGGTCTCATTCCTTTCCCGCATCATAACCAATCGCCTCGAAATACGTATCAGTGTGCTATGGGTAAACAAGCTATCGGGGCTATTGCCTACAACCAATTCAACCGTATTGACACCCTCCTCCTAACTATGGTGTACCCTCAACGACCGATGGTCATCAGCAAGACCATCGAACTTATTCACTACGATAAGTTGCCTGCAGGCCAGAACGCTACCGTCGTCGTCATGTCGTACTCTGGGTATGATATTGAAGATGCCCTTGTACTTAACAAAGCTTCTTTGGATCGTGGCTTTGGACGTGCCCAAGTGTTCAAGAAGTACGCGGCTGACCTTCAGAGGTATCCTAACGGAACCCGCGAGCGCATTGGAGATAAAGATCCGGAACTTGATAAGAACAAGGCTTTGTCTAAGGATGGTCTCGCAGACGTTGGCTGGATGGTAGAATCCGGACAGGTCATGATCAAGAAGGAGAGCCCCCAAGACACTACAAGCTCCACTATAGGAATGGAACGCAGGCCGGAAACATTCCGCGATTCTCCCATTTCCTACAAGGCCGCAGACCCCGCCTATATCGACAAGGTCATGATTACCCAGACAGACAGAGAGACCCAGCTTATCAAGGTCCAGACTAGACAGACTCGACGACCTGAGATAGGTGACAAATTTTCGTCCCGTCACGGACAGAAGGGTGTAGTTGGTATCATCGTAGATCAGGAGGATTTGCCATTTTCAGATGCGGGCATAGTCCCTGACATTATCATGAATCCCCACGGTTTCCCCTCGCGTATGACTGTGGGAAAACTGTTAGAATGCCTTACAGGCAAAGCATCCATTATTAAGGGCCGGCGAGACTATGGTTATGGAGACGCTTTTCGCTCGCATCCTCTCGAAGCGATGAGTGCGGAATTAGTCGACGCGGGTTTCTCGTGGGAAGGCAAGGATTATTTTACCTCTGGAATCACGGGAGAGCCTTTACAAGCATATATCTTCAACGGCCCTATCTACTACCAGCGATTGAAGCATATGGTACAAGACAAAATGCACTCGCGCTCACGCGGACCAAAGGCTATTCTCACGCGCCAACCTACGGAAGGAAGATCGCGAGATGGTGGACTGCGTCTAGGAGAAATGGAACGCGACTGTCTCGTGGCCTACGGTGCCTCACAACTCCTCCTTGAGCGTCTCATGACGAGCTCGGACGCCGTTACCCTCGATGTCTGTCAGCGGTGTGGTCTCTTCGGGTCCAAGGGCTACTGCAACACGTGCCGGTCGAGTCAGCAGGTTGCTAAGATGACGATGCCTTATGCTGCGAAGCTGCTGGTTCAGGAGCTAGTCAGTATGAACGTGGGTGTACGACTGCAGTTAGAAGACGAGTTCCCCCACCCGAGATGATGCATAAATTTAATGAGCGTTTTGTACGTTGCATGTTGCATGTTGCATGTTGCAGACTGCCTTTTTGTTCTTATTCTTCCTTAGCATTAGGTGGCGTTGGTTAGGATTGGAATCTTTAATTGCATGCTGCGGGCGTGGAGTGGCTAGAGTCTATTGAACAACGTGTTGTACCTAAGTTTTGGGAAATACAAAAGGAGAATACTTATCAACCACCCAATCGCAGCATAATCAATTGCCAATACGAGTTATGATGACAATTTATGTGACTTTTCTCCCTCTCTAACATTCTCATGTGCGTCTTCTGGACTCATGCCTATTGAGAACCATCGCTCACTCACCCTTGCCGTATGAGCACCGGGAGTCAACAGTTTGAGATACGGTAATATCGATCCTGTCTGTCATCAGCATCTCACCCGGACTCTATCTAGGTGAGTATGCCTTCATATACCCATCGATACTAGACGTGTTCATACTACTCATAGCATCCCTTAATCGACCCCCTTCATCCTCTTATTGCTCTTCGCCTTCTCCACCCCCTTCAACCCGCCCGCCACGACCTCGAACTCAACAGCGCCGTCGAGCCCGGGCCCCGTACCAGGCACATGCGGCGCAAAGACGACCTTCATCCACCTGCGCCACGACTTAATGTACGGGCCCACGCCCGTACTCATACTCATACTCGCGCTGCCGTCCCCGTCCCCGTCTCCATATACTGTGGCACGATGACTAGTGGTTCGGTACTCATTCCCGTCGTGCTCGCAGTCGTCGACGACTACTTTCCGCCCGTAGGCGGGGCGCCGGAACAGCGCGATGCGCGCCGCGATCTGCGTGGACCACACGAGGCCTAGACTCGGCGTCTTCAGCGTCTCGTGACCATAATGATGATGATGATGATGATGATGATGATGATGATGAGACGGGTCGTCCCCCCACCCCGTGAACCACCGCTGCTGGTGGTCAAGGGATAACGCGGCCGGGGCCGCGGGGACGAAGTCTTCCGGCGGCGGCTCCGGCATGCTCGAGCGCACCACGATGTCCGCCATGCTGCTCGTCGGCTCCGCGATTTGTATCGCGGGCGCGTGGGGGTCGTTGACGTTGACGTTGTGGCTGCGCGAGGCGAGAGGGCTTTCCTGGGACATGGGGCCGAGATGGCGGTGTTGGGGTGCCGCCGCGCCCGGAGTCGGTCTGGAGCCGCCGCCGCTGTTCTTAAACGCGGGGGAAAAAGACTGTGGGAGCGACGAGGCCGGATTCGAGCTCGAGAAGCGGTCTGCTACTTGGTTGGCCACGACCACGGCGAGCTCGTGCTTCCGCGCGAGCTCGCGGAGTAAGTGGCCGAGACGCATTAGGTCGGCGCTGCGCGCGGCCATGTTAGAGCCGCCGCTGTTGCTGTTGCTGTTGCTGTTGCTGTTGCTGCCGCCACGGTCGAATTCGGCGCGGTAGTTCGCTGCTACTGAGTCCAGCACGATCAGCCCGATGTTGCGCCGCGCTACTTCTACGGGTACCTGGTACGTGAGGATGTGGTCCTGCGACTCGAGGTCTGGCGTTACCGTGCTGATGATGCGGTCTAGGGATGGCTTGGCTGTGTCCGTGTCCAGGGTGCGGAAGAACGGGTTCTGGGCTAGGATCTGCGAGAGCCGCTTTGTGGAGAGCGCTGCTTCCGTGGATATGTACAGTGCTGGCCGCCCTAGTCCGTGCGGAGGCGGAAGCTGTACGGATAAGAGCAGCGTGAGCAGGAATTGCGTCTTCCCGGCGCCGCTCTCGCCTGTGATTTCCGTGATGTAACCCGTTGGGACACCACCGTCTAGGGCTGCATCTAGAGACGTGTCGAGCGTGCTGATGGTATGCCAGGGCCGTGCTAAGAGCTCCGTGCCAGTTTGTCTTAGAGAGCTTTTGGTAACGCTAGAATGCTGCTCCGGCTGAGAGTCATTCTGCTTCTGTTTCTGCTTCTGCTGCTCAGTCCCCTTCCCGTCGCCATCATCTGCACCGCCTACGCCGAGATCGGCATGCAGGGCGGCTAGTATAGCATTGCACAGGCGTTTGAGGTCCAGGAGCGGCAGCTGGGTGCGCTTCCCTATGTCAGGAAGCTCGAGCGTGAGCAGATCCGTGACGGTCAGCTGGCTCTTCTCGATGGCCGGCAGCAGACGCGCATACGGGGCGACAGGGAAGTCCGGCAGGACCTGGGACAGGTCGGTCATGAGTACTGCTGCATTTGCGGGGTTCGCCTTGTCGAGCCCCGGAGCACCTCGGAAGGGGCTCTTGTAAGACCGGTCCGTTCTTGAATTTATATATTTTATACTGAGCCTCAGCTACCGGTTAGGTAGTATTCATTCTCGTCCGAGTCCTTCTAGATGTGGCTGCATGAGCGAGGTTGCAAGCGTGCCACCTGATGCCATCTGTTCGAAATTCTGGTTGGCCGATAAACATATATGACTATATGCAGTGTGCATCTACAGTAGGTACCTACTTAAGAGGTAGGTACCTAGGTTCTAGTCTACGTAAGAGTCTCACGGAGCGGCCCAGCACTCCTGTACTACGTATATTGGCATTATAATCTTCGCCAGTGAGCCATCTAGCGAGTTGAGTTGAGTCTCATTTCTAACAGCATTATCATACGGCTGTTTGCTAGTTAGCTCATTTGTACGTCCACAGTCCACTACCTACCTACCAGTACATACAACAAGCTTATGGCGCCCAGTGGCTAAAAATAGCAGTCGGCAAGACGGACGCTAGATTGCCATCTGTGTGCATATTTGGTATTGCAGTTCAGCTGTGAGACGCGCCTGAAATCAACTCTACATCTCTCGTGACAACATACTTAACTTATATATACACACAATTGCCACAACACTTCCCGGGCTGCCCGAGAGCTGTGTGCTACATGGGGAGCCATACATCTTTATTTCGAGTGGTATAGAATGTTCTGGCCGACACCGGTGATGATAATAATGGTGGGAATGCCCGAAGATGGTGAGGACGGTTAGAATGGCACTGCTTGTTACAACACAAACAGCTCTCCTCCTCCTTGGCGTCATTATTAATCTTAGGGCGACCATCCTGAATCTGTCACCGATGCTTAAAAAATTCTGTACCGAAAGAAACCGAATAGGTACCTCCCCACTCCATTCGCTCGCTCCCCGTTACCCCAATCCAAA
Source organism: Xylaria sp. FL1042 (assembly GCA_022495085.1). Taxonomy (NCBI): domain Eukaryota; kingdom Fungi; phylum Ascomycota; class Sordariomycetes; order Xylariales; family Xylariaceae; genus Xylaria; species Xylaria sp. FL1042. The sequence continues at coordinate 43,668 of MU380296.1, forward strand.
CGTGCAGAACGTGGTCAGTAGCGTGGTATCCTGAGTGGGAAGCTGGGCAGGTTGAAGTTATCCCGTCTTATTTGGCCGTGTCTTAAATCGCTTGGTAACACCACTAAAAAGCCAGACGGACCAAAGGCTAATGTGAGCTAGTGTAGTACTAGGGCCTCCTCAGCCGCACCACGCGCAGCTACTGATATTCGCTGTGGGGGGATCATCCCGTGTTGCCACCTGCAGTGCCCTCTAAGAGCGAGCGTGAACGATTACAACTTCATATTCATGGCATTCATGAGAAATGTTGAGAGTCATGTATGTATATCTTTTTGTCTGGGACAGATTGCATATATATCGCAGCAGTCTGACTCCTTGCCTGGCTTGTTCGGACCGTTCCAGCTCAGAGCCTCAATGAAGAGTCTCGTGGCGGCCCTGTCCTAGGTGGTGTCTTGGCATCTCTGTGAGCTGTTCAGCTACTGCAACCGACTGGAACCCCTTCGCTACCATTGGCCATTTTCGGTCTGTGATACTTGGCGTGCAATCTCCTCCCAGGTCGCCGGCTCGTAAAATGGAACAATCCGGCTCTCTGGACGCATTGTGGCTGCAAGCTGGAAGGATGACTCTAGCCCGGAGTACTAAGCTCCTAAAGGTCAAAGATGATATGAACTATGCCTTGCGAGAGAAAGACCCTGGGCCATATATCGCTCAGGCTTTCTCTTAAAAACATGCATGGCCCTTGATACCCCTCAAATCGGGATATTTGATATTTTGTTCCTCATTTGTGCAGACTCTTTCTTCCTTTTCTTCAAGATTACGCGTCTTGGATTGCGAGTGACTTTGTCACGAGTGGGGTTTTCGCTCTGGTAGACAAACTATAGAGCTATAGAAAGAGTCGTGTAGATCCAAAGGCGTCATGTCGAGGTTCCTCACTGCCGCGACACTTGTTACCGCCGCTCGGGCCTTAGCTTTTGATGGGAGGCCAGCCCGAGCAACACAAGCTGTCGTCCCGGACGCTACCTTCCGTCTTCCTGAGATCACCAAAGCTCCTAGCATAAAAGAACTGTTGAAGAGACAATCCAGCTCGGGTGACCAGACCGTGCTTATTGGTCCGGATAACACTTGCGGTTATGTCTCTGGAAGGGCTGGTAAGGCTTCCTCTCTCCATTCACTTACCTCCATGATGCTAATTTTCTTACCAGGCGCTCCGATTACCTGCAACTATGACTACACTTGCGCTTTCATAATTGAGGAAGATTTCGGCCGTGCTGGCTGTTGCCAGGGCGATTATTGTGGTCTCCGTGCAACTTGCTTCGGTTACGAACAAGTTTTCTCAAGCAGCGTATGTGATGATGGGTGTTTGCAAGACACTTATACCCTCAAGTGGTAAGTTGAGAAGAGTCAGGTTTAAAAACACCTTCTTATCTTTTTTTCACAGCACGGAGAGCACCGCCCCCTATTGCAACACGATCACATTCTTTAGCGGGATCGAGGATTTCTTTTGCGCCTCGCTCGATATCTCGACACCTCAGCAACTCTACACGACGTACATTGGTGAGACCGATGGCCGAAGCTTCCAAGAGATCACCTTGTCCGCCACGGATTCTGGAACCGACAGTTTTAACAGCGCAACTGATGACGGATCGTTTGTCTTTTCCTTCACTTCCTCGGCTGCACAATCCTCAAATACCGATACCCCTACTGGAAATGGTGGTAGCGGGAGCAACGGTAGCAATGGCAGCAACGGCGGTAGTGATAACGACAGCGGAAGCACCCCTAAGCAAACAAAGTCATCTACTCCTGTTGGCCCTATCGTCGGCGGTGTCGTCGGCGGCGTCGCAGGTCTCGCGCTCATCGGCCTCGGTATCTTCTTCATCGTCCGCCACAACAACAAGAAGAGAGACGCCGCCGCCGCCGCTTCCGCGCCGCCGATGCAACAGACACCAGGCGCGGGTGGTGCAGCTCAGCCACCACCAGGTGCTCCCGGCTACCCTCCGCAGCAGGGGTACAACGGCGCACAGACCTACGACCAGTCGCCGTACCAGCAGCATCCCACACCCCCGCAGCCGTACTACCCGTCCCCGGAACAGAAGCCCGGCGGATTCGTCAGCCTCACGCCGACTGGCGTGCCGGACCGCAACGACTCCACGAGCCCCGTCTCGCAATTCTCCGAGGCCAGACATAGTGTGCAACCCCAGAGCCCGACCTCTACCCTCAGCTCGAACTGGGGACCGCAGCCCGGCCAGCCGGGCGCGCCGAACGTGCCGCCGACTGTGCATGAAGCTGGCGGAAACGTCGTCGGTGAGAGGGATTACAACTCGAATCACCGTGGTCAATTCCATGAGATGCAGGGGTGATAACTACTTCTAATCAAGAAAATGAAAACAAAAGACAAGGGAACATGTATTCAATTCCCAGACATTATATCCTGGGCGAAGCCCGTGTGCGATAGAGAAGGTGCTCTGATCATAAGGCGAATAGACGTATATACATGCATACGCAAGGTATGAGTTGGATAGGTTGTACACAGCTGTTGCAATATGTATGAGCCTACTAGGGAGGAGAGCGGGCGGACATCCTCTTGGGTTGAAAGAAAGCATCGAGTCTGGAGTTCGAGGGGTTATTATCATTGACTACGCGCACCCTTTATATTGGAATCTTGGATATTTTAGCCAGAGAGGATTCATTAATTGGAAGAGCAGTGTGGACAATTTATTGCGCATATATATATATAAATTTGATACCTCATGTCATCTAATTATATGCTTCGCTGGAAATTATCTGAAATGGCTTTTTTTTTTTGCTTTATGTATTTATTGTACCTGTATAATTGTTGATTAGTAAGAATCAGAGAGACTTCCTCATTCAGGGACTGGGTGGTTTAGTATCACTCCACGAAACTGCCTAGATGCAACCAGCAAGCAGGAAGAAATGTCAGAAACAGGGCCATTGCTAGAGTAAAAGCAAGTAGGAACTATGATTTCACCCAATAAAGCGAGACAGGTACGCTTTTGAGAAGGAAAAATAAAATGGTATACAATTCCATCATCTAACTTATGGTATCTCGTATAATCAATCAATCCTAGCTTACATAATAGTCATATATATAATCGGTGATTCATAAGGGAATCCGTACACCGAAGTCCCATCTTACTGCCACACAGCACAGATCAGTACTCAGCCAGTCGTAACTTCTTCCCCACCTCCCTTCTCCTCGCGTTGGCGGCCGCGCGCTCTGATGGTTTCGCCTCGCCGTTATCGAAGGCTTCGCCGCGGGCCTTGAGCGCTTGGAGGAGCATGCCTGCGTCGAAGAAACCATCTGAAGAATGAAAGTGTCAGTAAAAGTCTACGGTATTTGGGCCGAAATGAAATATTAGGGAACGGGATCAGAAAAAACTTACATCCACCCAATTCATCATCGCTCATCAACATACTCTCCTCGGTCGGTGATCGTGTACCAGTGGATGACCCGTTCGCTAGCCGCAAGCGCATGGCGTTGTTGTCCAGTCCTGTAATCATACGCCCACGAGCCTTGAGTCGATTGCTCGTCTTCACTTTCATAGGATCTACTTCACGCGCCCGAGTTTGTTTCGCGCTAGCCGCCTTGCGACCAGTAATGCGCAACACGCGGCGAATCTCAAGCAGGTAACTCTCGAGCGCGTCAACGAAGCGCTTGGTCTGTCGATGCTTGCTCGAGACACAGATGTTGATGCCCTCATCCTTGATGATGTAGCCGATGCCGAAACCATCACCAGATGTCGGACCAAATCCGAACTGTCGTAGCGACGGGTTCCCGCAGTTCGACGTTGACAGGATTGTGTTATTCAGCCTGTCCCAACCTGCATCAGCAAACAGGGCCGGAACCGGATGAAGGTCCCGCGAACGAGGATTTGACGTCATACTGTCGCCTCGTCGGTGCGACCGCATGTCCATGTCTATCGAGTGTATGGAGTCGTTGCCGGGACTCCCAACGACGGATTCTAGGGCAGAACCGTTATCCGTAGGACTTGAGTATCCATCACTACTTGGCCCTTGACTAGTCTGCTCATCTATGTATCTTTGCCATAGGCAGAATAGTGCGTAAAGGTGACGATCGCAGCCTTCTCCTTTCGCGCACAACCTGGTGCTGTTGACGTGTTGCTCGCATGCTTTTCGAAGTGCTTCAACTTTTGCCTCCGCTGGGTTATCAGCCCAGAAGGTTTGGACAAAATGGACGGATTCGTCCGTCACGGACCGGATAGCCTCAGTCCGGCCGTGGAGGTAAGCCTTTGTCATGGCAGGCTCGTACGTGCATTCCACCCTTCCATAGAGTCCATAATAAGCGGCCTGGAACGCCATCTGCACGAATGCGTCGGGAGAGAAGCCCATCGATGTAATAAAGTTCTTGCCGTATCCGCTAAAATCTAAACACTCGAACTCGTTTTGACTGATTAAATCGGCTAATCTCGTTTCCGCAAACCGTACCGCAACGTTGAGCTCTGGTATCATGTCCCACTCTAGCTTGTGAGGAGTAGTGTTGACGTCTCCAAAGCTCTCGGGGTCTCGCTTCGAAGGATCCGGACTTGTTGTTTTCCAAAGGCTCGGCGCCTGCCCGTTGATCGATCTGGCAAATCGAAGAATCGTGTCTGTGTAAACATCGCTGGCAAATCGGAGTACTGTGTGGCCGTCGACACCGGTGTGCTCAAAGTTGATACCGGCACTTCCGTTCTTGCAGACGATAATCTGAAGCTTATCGTACCATCGATTGACACATGTCCCAATCTGTACTCCCTTGACCACTTCATTTGTACCGCAAAGCATGTTCTGACATAGTTCGGCTGCCGTCGCAGGTTCAGTGTAGTCTAGACAGAGTACAAATAGAGCAGAATCGACAATACCAAGGCAATCTGAATTATTGGAGCGTTCCTCCCTCGTCAATACCTCTCTTAAGCCGGACCAGATCTTCCGATTCTCCGTGCTAAGAATGCCGAGTGCTCCCTTAGCAGCCTCTTGAATAGGCGTTTGAACCGCGTCATCGATGATGGTTTGTAAATTGATTGCAACGTCTCTTTCACTCATAATTAAGTCAGAGTTATCGTCGAGTACATCGAACCAGTAAAATTGGCCATGACAAAGCACAACGATATGCTTCGAGTCTGGGTCCTGTTCGATTTGACAACCGTGGACTGTGGGTACACGAGCCGTTCCAAAAAGCCGTGAATACTGGTACATACATAAAGGCTTTCCCCTGACGTTGTCTGGCGGTAATTCCTCTCGGCGCACCGCCCTGACAAACTCCAATGCCGATACTACCAGAGATGCTGCGCGAGTGACCTGGTTGTTCCTTGCAGGGGTAGGGTCATCTTCTAGCAGGAAGAACGGGTTCAAGTTGAGAACAACAGGATTATCAAAATTGAGGTATGAATCGTACCCTAGAAGCATAATTAGTATTGTCGTGCTGCTAAATAGACACAATATTCACTTACAAAATTGTTCTATGAAGCTGCTCTTCCCGAGAGCATATTTCTGGAGTTTTTCTTGGAGGTCAGGTCCATCTGACTTCAAGAACTCTTCGACTGCTAGCCTCGTCTCAGCATGTTCCCGAGGTCCCTGTAATGGCCGCAGGGCAGCGAGATACTTTCGACAAGAGTTCTCTAGGTCAGGGATGGGTAGCTTGGGCAGATCATCCTGGGCGGCAAAGGTGATGCCACCACCCTTCGGCTCCTCGGGGATTGCCATTCCCCCAGACATGTAGGGCGACAGTTTGAGATATGATTTGTCTCCGTTGGTGAGTTGCTCTGCAGGCTTGGGTAACGATGTGGGCGAACTAGATGCAAGAGTCTCACCGAGAGACTTTGGCATAGCAAAAATTCGAACTTGTGTAGGCATTTCGTCAGCTTGCACTGCGAGAGGTCATCAAGCGTATAGAGGCGAGACGAAAGTGCCGACGTTCAGACCGCGAAGGGCTGTGCGGTAAAAGTAGTGGCAATCGTGAAGACAATAAGCGGGCATCCCATGAAAATCCCCACTCGGGAACTGATATCTAGTATAAGGTTTGACCGATAAAGCATGGAGCCCTGCGGAGCAGAAGAGATAGAGCGAGAGGGCGAGGGAGCGAGGGAGGGAGAGAGATAGAAGTGCAACGACCGAGACATGTATAAATCGCCTACAGTGCGGTAGAGGGAAGAATGATGCAACAGCAGCGTCGGCCGATGGCATGTTGCGTCGGTGGATCTACGGCAAACAGAGACCATGGGAGACGAGTACCAGGCAAGGAAGGCCCCATTATCACATGTCCACCGGAGGAGGGTATAGCAACAGGACAGGATATTTACTCGCACATAGCCGCAGCCAAGCAACGTGATTGGGCCAAGACGGGATGCTGGCCTGGCTGCCCATCCGCAGAGCCGATATTACGCACCAGACTTCCCAGGGACCCAGAGACCTGGCACATTCTGCCGAGAGAGTATTGCATAAAGGCAGGGCGGAGACTCGAGGACTAAAGGGAAACCATCACATACCTTGAAACGAGATAACCGAGCCAACCGTGCAAAGACAGGCGGGACTGCTCTAGTGTAGCTGCACACGGTAGAGAGCAGGGAAGATAGACACTGATTGCTTAGCGAGTGAAGCTGAGAGAAACGCAGAGCGGAGAATGTAGCCGAAGCGAGATGGTATGGTATGGTATGGTACGGTATATGGTACGGTACAAGCACACGAGCACAATACGCACGCACGCACGCATACACACACACACACATACACACTGGCTGAGTACTGGCTGACAAGACACACGTTGCCTACGCTGTGGAGGAGAATGAATGGATTGGCAGTTAGGTGATGGAAATTTGACTCGGCAGCAGCGGCAATGCTCGGTCTTTTGGGATGGTGACAGCAACACTATACGTTCCGCCTTCCCGTTGAAGCCTGTACGTGTATGTCATAAGGCGCCGGGGGCACATCGAAGTGGTGATGATGAAACGGCTAAGCAAGATGGCCACTGGGGTGCAGCATGGCCCAGGCCTCACTGACAAGCCTCACGGATGGACTCTACCTATAGTAGGAAATGAGGGACAGGAGATAAAAAAAGGAACGCAACCGGCTGGAAGACCAAGCTGGACCCCACCTGGGCTCTGCTGCTGCAGCGAACGAGGAATGACGATTGTGACGAACCCCGCGGGGTCTGTGATCTGTGGTCTGTTAGATACAGTATGTAGATTGGGACTGTAGATCTGGCTGGAGCTGCTGCTGCGAGGGGATGCTTGTTGGAGCGTGGTAGTCAGTAGCTCAGTGTGGTGGTTCCGCGTGGGTCGTCGTTCGGACAAGTGGATGTGTTCTGGTTGGACGAGTTCGGAGGAACGGGCGCAGATAGAAGAGCCTCGTCTGCACTTGTACTTATATATATGTATATACTAAGTATGGAGGTAGGTGGTAATGGAACTCACGCAATCTAGGTAGTGCTTTCTCCCACTCGCGGCGGCGCTGACATTGGCGCCGCGATAGTGCCGTATAGCTCAGTCAAAGTACCTAGTACCTCTGCCTAGGTAATAACAACTTGAAGTAAACTCATATATTTGTGTAATAATGTCTAGCTACGATGAAATCGCAGGAAACCTAAGTGAAAAGACATACAATCTATACGACTTCAAGTCTTGCTACGTAGTATTGTAGAAGAAGAGGAAGGCCGGCTGACTCGAGATGACGGGCGATGGAATGATGCAACCTTCGATGCGGCCTGTGACAGGAACTTCGACCCACTTCTTTAGCACTTACAACCCTCCCCCCAGAGCCAACCAGCTGGAAGAGCTGACTGCTGACCCCAGACCAGAAGACCAGGGCTCGAGGTTGTTGGGTACTGGACTTACCCGGGTGGGTAGACGAAACCCCTGTCCAGTGCCCCCCATTTCCCATTTCCTGTAGGTACATTGCGCAATCTGCAGCAGGCCTGGGTACCTTGGTACGTATAGTACATGGGAAGTCCATTAATTAATCAATCCATTGGCCCGGGTTCCAGTTTAGATAAGTAGACCAGTTATATTGAACGATGGGGATCAGGGAGACTTGGCTGTTCCCCAACTTCCCCAGACGTGGGCACGATGATGCAACGCCACAGGGCTTGGCGGCTTGGGGTGAAGGTTAAATCGCATGATCATGTCTGGTATGAAGAAAAGAGGAGCGGCGAGGGTCTCTCTGTCTTGCAGAACCTCTTAGAAAATATTCGGGTGTCTTTCTAGTCATTCGCTCGGCTTGGAGGCTTCAAACAAAATCATTGTAGATTCATAGCGGCTGTAGTATAAGGGGGTTGGCAGGGGGGTTGGCTAGGGCAGTTATACCTAGTTGAGGGTAGTATGTGTACACTACTAGTGTAGTAGGCCGGCTACCTCTAGAGGAAGTGGTAAATACCTACCTACCTAAGCTAGCTTCTTAACAGTCTCCGCATGTCTACTTTCTTCCCTCCAATTCATATGAGGAGGCGTTGATCTCCTAATCACATTCACTACCCATCACTGCCTGCGCACTCGTGATAAATAGTCGTGAACTTTCAGCTACTCTGATAGAAGCGGATAGATCCGGCAACGTGAAATAGAATAAGCTACCCGATAGGCTAAAGCTCGTTAATACAGTACTAAGGTTGCCTACCTCTAGTCACATTTCCTCAGCCCTTGCCTTAGCTTATCCTGTACACAATTTCCATTTTATCATCATGATGTTACATATTATACAGGAACCACTCTTACTAATTTATTATCCGGACTCGGACCTTGGACATTAGTTTCCGTTAGTTCATCTATCCTTACTTACAACTTCGCGCAACTTGCTATGTCTCAGCTTCCAGGCTTACTCAAGCTCCAATTGCACGTATACATAGAACTTTCAAGTGACAATTTAAGGCGTTCGCGCACACACGCGCACACACACACACACACATATATATGCTTAGCATAAAATGTTCACTATATGTTAATCCGTATGTTTCTGCCTATTGCTTAGGAGAGTATTAGAGCAAATACTTAAGTAGAAATTATCACAAGAACTAAATACGGGGCTAGGAGATAGACTCGATATGACAATACTATTCTATGACTGCATAATCCCTTGACTTTTCAGAAGACTCTCTCTCTATTACCTCTAGAACAGCCTTTGCTTCGTCCTTGGTCCTTTTCGGCATTTGCTTCATGTTTTAGAATGTGAAGTTTGAATAGCTTCATTTTACAGATGTCCGAAACCTATGCAGAATGCCTTTATATGTATGCAACAATAGTATGACTACAAAAGACTATTGCTGCGGGTAGCGGAGTCCATTGCAGCCCTTACGCAGGCTTCCGTACGACAGCAATTGACTCGACCCCAATGATTTGCTCTAAATTTAGTTTCAATTGCCGGTGAGACAGACCGACTTAGTAGCTTAACCTGGCTCGATAATTCAATAACAATGTTCTTTTTATTTATTTATGTAAAGTCGATGGGATATTTATTTCCGCCACGATACTTCTTCATGTTGAGGTTGATAAGAAAGTTCCCTCAGCTCAATTTATATAGAATGCAGGTTTGGAAATACGTTACGTCCCGGCCCGGGTAAGGCGGACCTTTATCGGGAAATAAATCGGTGCCAAGCCGGACAGGTAGCTTTCCTCCAACATGGATCCAAAACCTTGTGCGACGGCATCAATCAACCTCAGGGCGATCACAGCGTGCATCCTCTGTCTCAGTCGATACCAGAACATGGACGATCATTAAGTCTTGAGTACTTATCAAAGAAATCAGGGCTCTTCTCTGGGACAGGATCTAGTTGTCCGAGCCAATTACCTGGGTTACCTGATCTTCGGGCTATGTATGCATGATCTTTAGATACGACCGCATCCCGATAGGAGTACAGGAACACGGCAACATATCATCTCCGCGCCGACAGGACAACAACCAATCATCAATCACATCTCACAACGAATTGAATGCGACGGATATGAGAACATAAGCAATAGCTCACGCCCTGGTTGACGTTGAAGATTAGGCAAAACTTCTGCAGTCCATCTTGCCTCATTCACCTCTTCAACTCACCGCGCGTATATCAATCACGAAGCTCGAACACTCGGCCTCTTAGCCGATACTCATCTTACCATGCTAGACACCTTCTCACATCCGGCTTTCTGGCTCGAGTTCCGGCTGCTGAGCGACGGCCTCGAGACATCTGCTGTCCAGACCTTACCCCTGACAAAATGGCATAATACAAACAATCCATCCTTCCATCTATTCCGCGCGTTACCTCCGGAGCTCCGTCTTAAGGTCTGGGAGTATCTGATCGTGCCGCGAATCGTGGGAATAGCCTGCCGTAAGTCATTCCAACACACTCAATGTGCATCTATCTACGATCGCCCAACTTTTTCCAATTTTTTCATGTATTATTACTTTGCTTTATCATGCTTATATGAAACACGCTTACTTACATAACCCAATTTAGTTCACCTGGAAGACGGCACCTCGTCCGTCGAGATACAGCGTGATGAAGTCTGGGGTTCGCACCCGGTCATCAGACCCTCAGTCCCAGTGCTGCTGCACGTGAACCGCGAGACGCGGACCCTCGCACTGAAGCACTATGAGCTGAGTTTCGAGTGGAAAGTACCGAGAGTATTAGCCGGCACAGACTTACATCCTCCCGTGCCCCTCCGTCCCCCTATTCTCTCTACCCCGGCTCCTCCCCCTGTAGCACCACAGTCCATCCCCCCCTTAACCCAACCCTCACAGCTCGCAAGTGATCCCCCCAGCGGTTCCCTGTCTCACATGAGTTCATACCACGACCTGCTCGACCCCTCGCCTGAACCGAGCTCTTCATCCTCGACAACAGGGAGGGGAAGCAGGGCAAGTAACCCAACAGCAGCAGCGACAGCAACAAGACCAGCAACAAGACCAGCAACAAGACCAGCAACAAGACTAGCAGATAATAGCGCCGCGGTCCCGCAGCGCCGCCCCACGAGCTCCTCCCCGGCGCACACCTGGTTCAACTTCGCCCTCGACGCCGTCTACCTCCTCGGCGAGCTGGAGCCGTGCGACAGCTTCGGCTTCAACAGTCCTATGACGTACTTCCTCCCGGCGCGGACGGCGCGGCGCGTGCGCAAGACGGCCGTGTCGTTCGGCGCGCTGCGGTACGGCGAGACGGGGGGCCAGCAGATCTTCGGGGCGCTGTTCCATGTTGTTGATCGCTTTGGCTGTGGCGAGCGGGAGGAGGAGGTGCTGGTGTGCGTTACCGAGCGCGATGAGTGGACGCATGCTATGATGGGGAATGAGACGGCGCTTGTGGTGGATCGTGATGGTGGTGACGGTAGGGATGGGGAAAGGCATGGAGATGGAATGAATAGTAGCAGGAGTGGGAATGGGAATGGGAATGATGCGAGTGTGAACGTCGTGCAGAAGATCTGGCGTGATTGGTACCGTGGCGCTATCGTCACGTCGCCGCTGGCGAATCTGAGGTTCTCGCTTATTCGCGAGAAAGATCTCGAGAAACACGTCTACGACTTCATGGTTACGTCCCCGGCGAAGCAGAGGGAGAAGAAAGAGAAGGAAGGGGAAATTAGTATGATGCAGACGGGTGAATAAGCCCGTGAGAATAAACGAGCGATGCTGTAGAAACAACACGCATATCTCGTTTATTCTCGTCTGTAGTTCGTCGTGGGTAATTATTAGAATAACTAATAATAATTCGTATCGTATCATATATGAGTTCTCTGTATGCTACACCTCCTTTTGAGGATTGAGTGGTGACTTATTCGTACAATTGCATGCTTGCTGGCCCCTTGCTTGCTCCTTGCCCCTTGCCTGTCTGCCATATTTTCGTTCTTTCTCGAATTCACGCGCTGAGGCCAAAGATGCTTAGGTACAAACCCCCACGTAAAAAAAAAGCCAATGGGATAATGCTACAACCCCCAAACCATAGAACGCCGCGTCAATGATGATACATTTATTTCACTTCGTCCGCTCATTACCGCGGGCCCTTTCTAGCCGCCCGATCCTGAGCGATTTTGCATAGGGCAGGAAGACCACCTCCGCCATCGGAACGGCCCTTAATACCCCCCAGAAGCCAATCCGTCAGGCCGACGACGCGCGCGCCGACGCCCTTCTCCCACTCGCCGTGCTCGTCGACGTGCTCGATCGTGTGGCTGATGATTCGGCCGTCTTTGTCAAACTCGAAGACGAAAAGACCTGTGAAGGCCTTCTTCTCGCCCACGGTTTGCGAGCCGCGGAGGTGGGCGTCGAGTTTCTGCTCGCCTTGCTCTGTCAGGCTGGGCTTGGAGGCATTGTCTGCCTCGCTGGGCGGGGAGGAGGAGGAGGAGGAGGAAGAGGCGGTCCGCCATTTTACCACGAGCTGTTCCCCGTAGGCGCCTGGACGGCGCGGCGAGAAGTGCACCGGCTGGCTGACCATGCGCTCGGAGAGGATCTCTAGGCGCACGTTGCCTACGATTGGCACGCGGTTCCATGCGATTGGGGATGTCCAGAGCGCCGCGATGTATGCGACTCTGCCGGAGACGGTGGGGAGGTACGGATGTGTCGAGGGGAAGAGATGGAGCGAGATGTTGGGCGAGAGGATCTCTTGCGGTAAGGGCGATTGTAGGAGCGTTGGGAGTCGCTCTTGGAGAATGCGGAGGGCTATTGCGAGTATCGGTGTTAGTCTGATTGCTATGCATTTGTGTCTAGAGATCTAGGAGCAATGTTTACTCTTTCCAAGTTTCACTTTGCGCTCGTTCTCGGGTTGATCTGAATTATCACCGCCTGGAAGGTCGAACCGAGGCTGCGTTGAATTGAACCATATCGGTGGCGTTAATAGCGGCTGTGGCGTCACCGATATCGAAGTAAGGGACGTTGAAGCTTTGCTCGGCCGTGTTGAGGATATTGCACGACGGGGGGTGGCATTATTGGATATCCCAGACACGGTCGCCCTAGAGAGAGAAGCAGCCGGGGCTCTTGAGCTTGGGATATGGGTTGTTGTGCGAGCAACACTGATACTGTTGCTTAGGGACATGAGTCCAGGGCCGCAACGGCGGATTTGGAGTCGGGCATGAATTCGATTGGAGGGGAGAAGAGAAGAGTTTGACCCGTGCAGTTATTGCTGGCTAGGGTTGGTTGAAACAACGGAGCTGAGAGGGTCTTTTTCGAGGGCACTTGGATCGGTAGAGATTCTGCAAGGGTTAAAGGTATGATGTAATGGGATCTCTTCTTTATTATATTTTATATTTTTTTCAGTTGGTTTTATAAGAGGGCAGTTAGACCCAAGGTGTAATACATGGGTAAGGTATACATACAATTTCAGAGACAACTTTACCTGCAAGGCTTGAACCGAACAGCCGGAGCAAACTCTTAGTGTAGCGATCCACTATAAAACGTTCCCTAGGAAGGATTGACAGGGCGCACTTTTGCACCAATGAGAGTGTATATCTCATGACTGTTCCTGTGAACCATACAGCTAAAAAGTACTAGATATCCTTTCAGCCCATATAAACAAGAAACTATATTGTGAGTAACAAGCGTAAAAGAGTATATAGTTTCAAATTTAGTGATCATAATTTCAAGGCCTGTTAGAATATTTAGTTCGGCTACTCACTCTACTCTACTCTACCTGTGTTTCTAGTCCCTTCCCATATCCTCAACTCTCTCACCTGAAAAAGTTCTGCAGCCAAGTTATCCAATAAAATGGAAACAATAATCCTCTGTTAAAACTAGTATTGCACTATGAAAGTAAACTAAATCCTGTAACCAAAAGTTTGCAATGAACACAGCAGACATCTTCCAAGAAGCACAGATTCAACTCACAACCATGTACCTAATCTACATATGTCCCTACGTTAATATGTTCATGGCTAAGGGTGTAGAATACTTTGCGTCATAAGCTTATGTAAGGGATCATTGGATTTGCAAGTGGGTAGGTAGGTACCTAAGTATCTACTGATGCAAATGGTTGCATCTGCGTGATATATAACAATGACATGATGTAGAAAGTAGCCGCATCATGTGAGCACAGCCAGATAACAGAGATAAGATTTATTGAACCGTAATTATTTAAAATCAGTTGAACTTGGTATTTTCTTCTCATTTACCAAATTCATTAAATACTGCTACTGCTGGATGTGCATATAGTTTGTGCACAAAATATGTAGTAGGTTGAAATTATAACCTTAGTTGTCCCTAGATAGCTCACGGATAATACTTAAGGTAAAGAAGTATGAAGTCCGGACATGGAGGCGGGTACCTAAGCGTAGGTGTAGTACCTACAGCGCGCACTACCGAACCCGCCTGTACCCAAGTGAGGCGTGCAGGCCTGTGCCACCTACCTAGGCACCTAACTACTAAGTAGATACTTACACTACAAACACAGCGCCTTACATAACCTCGAGGATACTAATAATAGGTACCTAGGTACTTTAGTACGCACGTATGTGTAGGCACCACAATAGGTACTACACAAAGTACCTCTGTTCCATCTGTTGCTGGCTAGTGGAGCCTGCTGCACCCACCTCTTGTCCATTAGTGGTCTGGCGTGACCAGCCGGTCTTAGCACCCCTTGACACTCCGTGACAACCATAGTAGCCTACAGATTGCAGATACAACGACGCCTTGTCTTAATTCTTCTCTTTGCATCATCTTCCAACAACAACGAAAACAACACCAAGATCCTCCGATCACCACATAGTTGTCGTGCCTTTCTATAGTAACATACTGTCATTTATTGGAATTAGCCTGCTGCCTTTGACTGCTGATCGCTGTTTGCCCCTTTGCATCGCCGCCAGCCTCCTTTCTGCTGTATCCCTCGAACGCCGCATCATCCATCAACATGAATCCTGAGTAGTATGTATCGTCAACAACTCCCGGCGGCCTGAGCTCCCCCAGTCGGCCTGACGATGGCTTCAATGACTGACTAACTGGCGCCGACAGAGTCTACCCCTCGTTTGACCCCTCGCCCCTCGTTTGCTCCTGCTTGCGCCCCTCGTCAACCACTTGTATAAGATAAACCTCTACAATGCTGTTGACGATCTTCCTCCCTTTCTCCTTCTTCCTTACCTCTCGTCTTCAGCCCTGTTCGTTTGTCCCATACACTCCTACCTGCAACTCCCAACAATTTCGACATACTTGATCTTGATCAACATCAGCCATTATGGGTTCTCACGAAGCCTATATCCCCGGCTTGGAGCATAACAACCAGGCAAAGTTGCAAGAGGTGTTGAAACGCGAGTGTAAGACTATGCCTAACTACGATAGATACGACTACCTCTTCAAGCTCCTCCTCATCGGAGACTCCGGTGTTGGAAAGTCTTGCCTGCTCCTCCGTTTTGCGGACGACACCTACACGGAATCTTACATTTCCACTATCGGCGTCGACTTCGTACGTCATCCTACCTTCTTCCGCCGCGCCTCTCTCACGGGTGTGAAGCATGCTGACATATTCGTAGAAAATCCGAACCATTGAGCTTGACGGCAAGACGGTCAAACTGCAGATTGTAAGAGGGCCAAGCGCATAACGTTCGTATCTTGAACTAACTCAGGACTCCTATCAGTGGGACACCGCCGGTCAAGAGCGCTTCCGAACCATCACCTCGTCCTACTACCGCGGCGCCCACGGCATCTGCGTTGTCTACGATGTCACCGACATGGACAGCTTCAACAACGTAAAGCAGTGGCTTCAGGAGATTGACCGCTATGCCACTGAAGGTGTGAACAAGCTCCTGGTCGGCAACAAGAGCGATATGTCTGACAAGAAGGTGGTCGAGTACACGGTCGCTAAGGTACGGCATGCATACGGATATCCCTATTTTTTCGTGCATCAAGGATAGAAGCCCATGCCCTTCAAGTCCGCTTCGCTAACACATCTGCTAGGAATTCGCCGACAGCCTTGGTATTCCGTTCCTTGAGACCTCAGCTAAGAATGCCTCCAACGTTGAACAGGCTTTTTTGACTATGGCCCGACAGATCAAAGAACGCCAGGGCTCGCAGGCAACTGCCAACACCAAGCCCGGCGTTCAGGTCGGTCCTGGTCACAACGTTGCCAACCCATCTAGCGGCGGCTGCTGCTAAGTTCGATCTCTCGTTCATGATACCCTCTCACACAAGACGTCCCTAACGTCCATTTGAACCTCCCTGGAACCGACTAACGACACAAACATGCCGGTAGCCGGGATAGCAAATGTGGGATGCACTTGTGTTCTGTCACTTTAGCTGCAAATAATCACGGATAACTTCGACTACGGATAGATGAATTGATCGATTTGGATCACCTCCCACAATTTGGGCTCACTCTATCCAATTGATGCTCGAAATTTATCTTGTTCATTCCCAGCATGTGTGAGATGGATTCATGAAATTCTCAAGAGTCGTTGCTTCCTCAAGTTCAACCTTCGTCACCTAATGATTGATCATACTCCGGGATAAAGAATTTGTTTGTTTTAGATTTGCCGGTAAATGTGGGGCCATCATACCCGGCATTTGTATGCGCGGGGATGGTTCCTATTGCGCATCACTTCTGGTGGTTTGGTGGTTGACGATTTGTGGTGATGAACTGGGGATTTCGAATAGCCACTGCATATCGTTCACGAGACGTATGTTCTCACTCGTTTATTCTCTGGAATTGGCATGCTTTGCAATAGGGACGTCTTAATAAATGAATTGCATACACCTAGCCGTTTCTACCATGTAATGTGACTTTTGACTGTTTGACCTTCGACATGTTTGCCCTGATGCATTCGGCTGTTCCTGCTAGAATAGTTTTTCGTATTATGCTCCAGAACTACGGCTACATGAGACTGTCACGTTTTTTTAAAGGTACTTTTAGAGCACCCACAGAAGAAAGACGAATGCATACACCTTTATGCATTCATTCCCTTATCAGACCCCAATACGCCCTACTGTCTATACATGATTTAAACAAGAATACCTCAGCTGTTCCGCTCTTGAACGAGATTTAGTCTCATTGATATTAGGTAATTGCGCCCCTTGCTTTCATATTGAGCAGAATATGGGTTGGTAGGCCTCGAGGATATAATTGTTGATGCTATTCATGAATAAGGTCGGAAAGCAAAGCATGTTGCTTTCTTACATTGAAGCCTTCGTCACCGGAGTCTGGCCTCTCGAGCAACAATGTAAGGAACAAATAGGGAGGCTGGCTCATCAATACCCTTGATCCTTGGGGTTATTAAGAGAACCAGGGCCTTGGTGGCCTGGCTTGTTCTTTTTCTTCAGCCCTGGCAACGTTGCCGGTCATGGAGGCTTACCACCAGCCCTTCCCACCGCGCTTCTCTCCCCCCAAAGCAATAAACAATGATGGAGATAAGGGCGCATCCGAAGCGCCAGCCAGCCAGGCACTACTGGAAGCAACCCGGCTGACACCACCACCGGTATCACCATCGAGGACAATGTGCGGCTGAAGGCACTCTAGGGTGTATACGATTGTACGGGGCCGTGGGCCTACACTATGGAACGGCGCCGAACCTATTCTCATGGCGTGTGGGCCTGAGCTAACGCTGCCGTTGGCACTAACCCAAGTATCTAAAGTGGAATGCATGCAGGATATTAGAGGAAGAGTGAGGTTGGTTTTGGTACGTTGGACACAATGCAAAGCCTTACCTGGCGCACGCCCTGTATTTGACGCGATTTTGGAGTCGCTATCTTCGATCTGCTATATTTTCATCTCGACACCTCAAAATATTCATGATGACGTATCCTTAATACTAGATTGTCCCTCTGTGATACCTCGCCTTCACCGATGTGCTAGATAGTTCGTGTCATCTTCCTGCTAGGAGGAACTGGGTGACCGCTACACCACCATCGCTTAAGTAAGGCATAGCGAAAGCAGCTCTACTGTATTAGTAAGTAAATTGTCTTTTTAGCATAGTTAAAAGCTCGGAACATGGAGATTTGAGATAAACTACTTTGTGTGAACACAAATTGCCTATGAACTTAAATCGTGCTACAACGACTTGAGATACTACCCACCTAACTCAGGTAACGAAGAAGACAAAATAAACCCAATTCTCATACTTTCGAGTACCTAGACCAGCAATGAGGTCGGTAGCCAACATGGCAACCTCTTTAAAGTGCCTCAAACTGCTCATTAGTAAGTTCATGAGAACCGCCAGCACATTCCCAACCCTTGCGAGTTTTCATCCACGCATAGCCCTGCCGACATTTGGTCATCTTCATCATCTTTGCGAGCAGAGGTCCTTTAGGGAGTTCAACCCACTCCCCGTTACTCTTTCCTCTCAGCGTTTCTTTCAGCTCAAGGTCCTCGGCAGAGAGAACAGGTAGGCCGTCTTGGCTGGTCTCCTGCTGTTTCTTCTTTTCTGCCTCCTCCTGGCGCAATCTTTCCTCTTCTTCTTGCTTCAGTCGCTTCTCTTCCTCCTCTTTTCTGATTCGTTCTTCTTCCTCGCGCCGAAGTCTTTCCTCTTCTTCTCTCTTTAGTCTCTCTTCTTCTTCTCGCTTTACTCGCTCCTCCTCCTCCTTACGAAGTCTCTCTTCCTCCTCCCGTCTTAGTCTTTCCTCTTCCTCCCGGCGAAGTCTCTCTTCCTCCTCTTTACGCAGCCTTTCCTCGTTTTCAGCGATCTTCACTCTCGCATCATGTTCGACTTCTCTCCTCTCTTTGAACCGCTCGCTGACGGTAGTAATGGGGCTAGGAAAGGTGACTTTGGAACACGAATCCCACTCAGCGACGAATCGTCGTGGGTGAAAGTATACCTTGGTCGAACAGCCATCCCCAACCATTGCAGCAGCAACTGCTGATACGGGATGACAAGCAGCGATGAGATTTGCCATCTGGGAGTCGCTGGCCGATTGCTCGACTGGACTCCAGCTTTCAGAATTGCGTGAGAAAGCGTACTCGTCGACCTCGGCCTTTCCACCGGTTGCATAGACGCGGATTTGAAAGAACGGCGTCGCATAGTTCCACGCAACAGCTGCGAGCATTGCTGTTGGTACGATTTTGTACAGCGGTAAGTTGCCTGAGGATATAAGTTAGCTCATAAAGCTCTCCCTTGAGGCTGTAATGCTTACTTCGTGCCCATTGTATACCATCATGCGCGTAACTCTCCCCCAAAGTATTTTCCAAGGTGACGTAAAAGAGTCTAACCTCAGACCAACCACCTGCCACGGCCGCGAGCGATGTACCGGGCCGGGCCTCACCAGGACCAACGGCATCGGTCCCTTGCTGAACCCAGCCTTTCCCGGGGACTAACACTAGGACCCGAATAGCCAAGTCACTGTCTTGGTAGAAAATGTAAACCTCCCCCGCATTCGTACGGACAGCCGCCAATTTTGTTGATGGGTGAGGAGTAACAACCGGAAAATCGTTGACTGCATCCGCAACTTCAGACAGTTCGTTATCTAGGCTGGTTAATTTCCACCCAGGAGTTGGAGGCACCAGATCTTCAGGCTTGGGTAGCTCGGAATCAAAATCATCTTTGGGCGTAGGGTCGAAGTAGCTATAGTTGATGCGCTGATTCTCATTAGAAAATTCCGCCACAAGCCAGTAATGGTGGGACACAAACTCACCTCACGAATGTTACCGCTGGTATTGACATAATAAATCCTTGTCTGACAAGCTTTAGCTCTTCATTCGCACATATAGAGAACCAGCGGCGCTTAAACTTACTTCCCAAGTGTCATTGAAACTCAGGCCATCCTCGGAGCTGTGCCACCATCCGATGGCAGCGACGGCACTGCCAGCCACAGCATCATCTGCGACGAGGCCATCACTCGGTGCGTACCATCCCTGTGTTTCCGAGAATCTATTTTCTTTAATGAGAAAAGATCCACGGGTGTAGTCATAGTAGCTTGGCTCGGTGTAGAAGAGACGGATGTGCTGGCTCTGTTGTGTTGGTTTTTCTGGGAGCTGTTTCCCTTCGCATGTGCATTGCTTGATAGACCAGGGGCTGGGTGGATGAGAAAATGCTACGGCGGCGAGATGGAATTGAGTGTACAGCTGGGACTTAATAGGAGCCCCGCCAGTGACCACCTCTGACTTAAGAGACATTGCTATTCTCAACCTAATGCACTCTAGTGGAAAACGGGGATGTGGTTTCAAAAGTAGGTTTTGGTGCGGTGAAAAACTCCTTGTTAGCTCAACCGAGTTTACCTCTAAGGAAGTGCTCATCGTCGCTCTATATGAATAAAGCCAAGCTCTGCGTTCATCACAGCTATCACTGTACCCCAAGCTTCGTCGACAAGCATGCGATCATGCTTGGAGCTGGTGTGCCAAATTGCAAGCTGCATGGAGGTCTAGCCATCCTATCAGAGATTATTGACGTCTCGTAAGAATATCTCTAATTGGCTTGTAGTTCGTGGTGTTTGATGCAGGATGCAATATTAAGCGACAGCAAGGACCGAATCGCTCTTTCGGGCGATTTTCAGCAGTTCGCAACCAGCTGAAACTCCCCTCTTTGGCTGTATTATCTAACCGAGGCGACAACAACAAAACATAGCCACCAACTAATAACCGCGAGAGTATCGCATGACCTTTTCAATAAGGTCGTGTATTTCATTCAGAGAGCAAGGTCGTTTGTGATAAGTCGCTTCATTTGAAATCGTACTGAAGTAGCAGCTGATATAGCTTGATATGCCCGTACATGTATGCCTGCGCCAGGCCTGGATAACCAATGTCACGAAAGAGAGCTACACCCATCACAACTCTTCAGCTGGGAACTTAATCATCTGCGGCTACTTAGAGTCACGGGGAGCCACGATATTCAATAGTTAGCTTACCGACACGGAGGACTCGGTCAAGGCCAAGCGTCGCCTATCACAATGCGGGCCAAATACATTTGCCGGATTTGTATCTTGAGCTTGGGCGACGTCGCGGACGTAGTAGCTGGCATGAAACCGATTATAATTGCACGATTTGATTGGCATCGAGGCGCGCCCAGTACTATGAGAGGGCACATTCACATGAGAATGACTAGGCTTTCCCTTTTAATACTCTATGTACTTTATGAAGCATTCGCCTGCTCCCGCAGTCACGGCTACGTGCCTAACACTTTGTTTACAAGTAGCATTTCAAATCACTAGTTCTTATATTTCTCTTTAACTCTTACTGAAATAGAAGGGAATGAGTATTTCATATACGGCACTGACGCCAATACAGGGTTTATTAACTAGCCTTCCCCATCTACCTAGTGCGGATAGAGTCAATCTTACGTAAGGGCTATGAATCTTGTTGCGCAATTGTTCACAGCTTTGATGGCTGACACTGAATGATTTGACTATTTACGTATGATACCTATAGCTATAAGTTTATTATTACTATATTGTGTCTCTATAATACGAACCTCTTTTTATTTGCTTGTCATTCGCGAAATCCAAGTTTCAGCATTATGGCTAGTCACTTAGACCATCGCAACAACCCAATCCGATCGCACCAAATTTATCCCACAGTGAGAAGTGATTAGAGAGTCTTTAGAAAAAAATAAATGTATAAAATTCAATTGATAAAAGTTATCCCGATATTTTTGTGTTATCTTTTGTTCTGTATCCTGTAATACCCCTGTTTGTATATCTACCTATGTAGGTTGACCCAGCCACCTCGTGGTTGAACTAACCCCCTTTCAACTTACCCACACCTCTATGAGCACAAGATAAATAAGCGCTGTATATAATAAGAAAATAAATCACCTATATACGAGAATTCTTCGTTGTACGTGACCTGTAACATAAAAATCATGAGCTCCACGAGGATATACCCTAATGGGTGATGCACATACGGAGGTTAAAGCATATTTTACTCGGCTGGACTTTCGAAATAGAAAAAGGGTAACCTTGGCGACTCTATGGTAAAAGACAGACCATCGCTGAGAGTGGAATCAAAACGTTCACTAGATCTAGGTAATACTCGGTGGCTTCACCCCGCAGGTGTCCTTCGCGAACTTGTCGACTAGGCTATGTACCAGTAACATCTTCGGAGTTAACCTCCGTGTTGATAATATTCTAGCTAAAGAACTAAAGATTCTGGGGCGTATTGCGTAACCTGTATTTTGAGTTTGCTGAAGGAATGCCATTCTATATTATCGTATCACAAACGTCGATAGCTTGAATTACCGCCTTGTCAATACCACGGGGAGCCACGTTCCCGTTACCAAGACCGGAGTTGTCGAGATAGCCACAACCCATATCCGGAAGGTGATACTATTTCACAGTGGTGTACTCATGGCTTTTGAGCCATAACAAATGTCTCTTACCTATAGCGAAATGTAGGGTTCCTAACCTTGTTGTAATTGATATAGATAACTGGACGAGACCCGACGTCCAGGCTCGAAAGTTCGGAAGATAATACGCGACTTATTGATTGGTTACCGGTTCGGATAAAGCTCGATTGGTCATGGTATCTCGTGATGTCTCAGGTAGTTGAAACAATGAACGTGTCGATCAACTAAATAGACATATCTAATGCTTAATTTCTGATGGTAAAGGCTCAGAAGCCGGTGGCTCACCTTTTTATTCGTGAATGAAAGTTGAATAGCGTGTCCTGTTGATATAATATCGCAACCGGAACCAACGGGCTGAGTGAATTAGTTCCTACTTCGTCACTCGAAAGCCGTAGCCAATGGTGGGCATATGGATATTACCAGGTGACATACATTTCTGGGTGCTATAGAAGAGCTTAGTATAAGTCCACTAATAGCTAGGGGAACATCAGTAAAGACCCTAGAATCTATCATGAACCGTGACCGGCACCTCCAACAAAACCGAGTCGCTGCCCCCTCTTTGCTCTGTACTGATAAAATGACAGCCTTCATGTCCTCAAAACTGATGATCGATAATAGCTTGGGTCATCAGAACTTTAAACCCCCGAAGACATGATATCAGGGATGGAAGAATTGATTGGTTGGAATCTTCTGCTTCGGGTGAGTGATGCTGCGCTGTCTTGGTGACGAACCGTTCTGTCTTGTAGCCTGAATTGAAAACACTTGTAGAGATCATGTTTAATTTGCATCAGGCCTTCGGGTCCGATAGACCAAAACATCCTACTAGCTGACCAGGGGTTATTATTGTGAGTGGAAAGTAAGCCAATGTAGGTATCTCAAGAGAACTATGCAATACAGCCAACACTGCATGGATCACCTATTAATGGCTCGCTCGTGCCCATCAGAATGATGCCCCTGAAAATCCTACATGCATTGGAACTAACGGTAATGTAAGGATATCAGTCATTTGCGTATCAGGGCTTCTTCTATACTTAATTAACTGCTTAGCACGTTGCTCGAACTAGGTAGGGTACTTATCATACCTTCATTCTATTCACCCAGCTCATGTGCGCACCCATTAGAGGCATATATTTCCGGTTCATATGAAAGGAAGTTAAGAATTAAGTACAAACGTTTTGTGACGTATTTGGTCTTAAGAGTTACTACCAACCCTGTTAGATGGCAACATGAGATAGATCGGCGCACAAACCTACTTCAAAGACGTGTGTGTGGTACTTTAGTATATACTGAAATACGGGAAACTAATGGTTGTCTCACAGCGAGGAAGCATCTTAGGTATCTCCGGCCCCCCCATTAAAGCGCAACGGCCGTTGACTATTAGCACTAATCACGGTTGTTCATTGTGTTGTAATAATACATATTTATGTTGCCGGAGATGCCAGCGGTACCCGCATCTGAGAATTCTACTACTAATTGATCTCTAAAATGAAATAGTGGATGAGTATGCAGTGTAAAGCTAGGCAGTTGAGCTCTAGAAATGGTCTACGGTAGAGCTGCTGAGTATGCTAATCTCAAACACGGCATGGGTCCCTAAACCTCTTTTTGCATGTTGCAGTGAAACGCCCAGTTTCGAACTGTAACATGATCATGAGTGATGCATTAGAAATAGACAACGGCATTTAACACTAGATCTTTTAGGCTAAGCCCATTCTCGTGCAAGTTTTCAGAATTACCAAAATCGACATACGTGGTACATGAAAATGAGTGATTTGTCGATCTTGTCACTTCTGTCTGTCACAAGTGCAACCATCAATATCTAGATAGCTAATCAATCCGAAAAATGAGTAGTATTAGATCATCAAAAAGGGGGAATTAGCGGGCAAGACGGCAAAGTTAATCTCAGGTGAAGAGAACCTTGATGGACTCTGCCGATTAGTGTGCAATGGGAACCTTGATGGCCGTTTTCCATGAGAACCCGGATGTCTTGATAAATGTAAGCGTTGAGTACCCGTGTGGCCTCGAAATCCTCTATAAGTAAAAGACTGGCCTCATCCCCAAACTTGATTCTGAGGGGTTGAATACCAGATCCGTCTCTCCTTCCAGACTCGTTTGCAATATGGGTTGCATATTGTAACCACATTGCATACTCTGGAAATGATTCTCCGGTCCTCTCCTCATGATGTCGTCTCGCGCGCCATTCATATACGCAGGTCTAGATGTGGAGAGAGGCACAGAGCCTCTTGACCTTGAAAGCCTCACTCGCGATCTAATACCTGCGCGGACAATAATGTTGCCGTTCCAGAAAAATGATGGAGCATTAACCCTATGTAGGCCATCCCGGCTAGATCAAGTGAGCCAACCGTATCGGTCTCTATTATCACTGCCTCACTATCCTGGGAACACGATTGGGTGACCAAGCTCCTAAGTAAATCAGTTAGTCTCCTTATCGATGTTGGCTCTTCGCCGCCGCGCTACATCACAGGGATGTAGACACCTGCAGGCGTGGGCATCAGCTGGACATGCGGTTAACGCGCGAGAGCACAAAGCACTGAACCAAACATCAGCTGTTCCAACGCGCGTCTCACCCTCCAAGTAAGCTGATCCTTTGAACCCCCCACGCTAGAACAACGTCTGTTCACCGGCTACTGGGTTTAGTCCGGAGGGTTCACCTTCACCTCATTGGCTTTCTTCCCCAAATCAACGACTGATAGCATAGCAGCCGAGGCAGTCGTTGCCTATCAGGAAACTTCTCCACTGTTATGCTAATTGGATGTGTCACACCGTTGTATCTCATTGGAGCATCACGAGGATAACCAAGGCTGCAAGAACCGCCACGTTCGAACGGCGTGGGTCATTGAGGGATAAAAGTGCGACGTGACAGTAACGCAAAATGAGAATGCATGTGACTTGAAGGGTGGCTAGAGCTTTTCGTTCGGATATAAAAGTCGGGCTGATTCTCCTCTGTTCGTGCAATTCTCATCAACATTCAACACACATCAAAAGCATCATCAAAGCTCCCGTCTATAAACATCTCGAAAGATATTTTT
The DNA here is from genome assembly GCA_022495085.1 of Xylaria sp. FL1042. Classification (NCBI taxonomy): domain Eukaryota; kingdom Fungi; phylum Ascomycota; class Sordariomycetes; order Xylariales; family Xylariaceae; genus Xylaria; species Xylaria sp. FL1042. The sequence continues at coordinate 68,836 of MU380296.1, forward strand.
GTTGATCTTCCTCAACCTACAAGTAAACCATCCAAAATGGCTGACTGTGGCTGCACCACCTGCTCCTGCTCTACCTGCGACTCTTGCTCCTGCTGCGTATGTAACTAGATCCGATAAATATCCCCTTTTCAAGCGCTTACACCTGCGAACAGAGCAACTAGATCTCATGAGCTCTACCCAGCGGCCATGATCATCACGGACAAGACACCGTACATACACAGCAGATGAGCTTTGAACCTGCGGTTTGTGGAGGGTTAGAGCGATTCAGCAAGGGATGATGGCTAATGGAGGAGCCGTGAGCTGTTTTTAAAGGATTTTAGGGCGGTACTAGTCAAAGCCATACTCGTTTGAGATTCACTCTAGAGATCTCAAATCCAATATACCGTTCTATCAACCTTGAAGTATTAATACTCGCGCATAAAACTCTGGATGAGCAAGTGAAACCCCTGCCACACATCTATATTTAAATGACAAGCTCTTGCCATCTCATAACTAGTTTCTTGCATTGGTGCAGAGTTGTGATCTGCTACTGGATGTGAGCACGTGCACTCTTCAGATGTGATCTCTATAGTATATTAAGGAGACGCGGTCCATGTTCTAGTTCCAAAATATGGAATTAGTATACCTATTATATATTAGATTTTCAACCAAGAGCTCCAACGTCCCGTCCTTCGTGACAACGCTAACATCACAACATAGTAATTTAACGGTCGGTAAATCTAGCGAAAGCGAACCTTGACATTAATCAATGTGAAAACGCTCTATGTTGGAGTAGGCATTACGTAGTCGAACGCCTAGGATAAGCATCAAGAGTATATCTGAATTAGACCATCTAGAAACCAATTTGACCAGTTTCTTTCAAAATAACTACACGTGCCTAGCGATTAGCACTTGGCCTCTACCGGTTTATGTTATTGTATAATGTTTAGTTGGTGCTTCACATCAAAGCTAAGCGCAAGTATGAATGGAATAACCAATCATAGACTGCCCGATGTTATCAATTGAAGTTCTGCATATCCTCCCATCAGTCACAGATCTACGCGTCTTCGATCGAAATAGCTAATTTGGATAACTGCTTAAACCATGTTGCTAAAATGCCTCTCCAACATGAATGCGACGTCTAGTTGATTCAGCTTGAATTGCCTTCGCGTCGTCATGTAGCACATAACTCTAGTGCCAAATCCACGCTATAATTTCAAATTGCATCCTTTCGTATTTAATAATTCTATCACATCGCTTATGTTTTCATCCTATGCTTCAATTCTTATACTAGAGGCACAATGGAACCCGTACTAGCCGGCGTAGTTCAGGTTGTGTTACTAGGATGTAGTTCCGGCTGTTGCCTACTGGAGGGAGATAATTGGGAACACACTCAAAGAGGGCTTTGCATAATTGTCCTAAGAATTGTAGGTTCTGCTATTAGACAGCCAAACGATGAGAAATCCCTTGACCAAAAAAAAACCGCAACGGAAATTGAGTAAAGTCATGCGATGAAAGTGTATTATCCCTGTTCTGTTATCTCGTAATAGACCCCCTTTTTTATCCCCGTGCGTGCTGACTTAGTCACTTAGTGGCTAAGCTAACCCCCTTTTCGTTTCAATCACACTATAATGCTCACTATTTCACTACTCAGGTTGTATTCATAGGATTTTGTTAGCTTCCTTTTCTTGCAGTTGACGAAACAGTTCTTCCTACTATGGGGCCCGAGAGCTAAATATCCCATATACACATCAACTTCAGAAGTTGTAGATCAGCATGGAAAGAACCCATTCCAGCAGCTTTCCCCGGCCGAATTTCTTCTCCTTATACCATTACTGGGCTGTTTTAAAAAGCTCCTCCACCCAGCGCTCCGCACAAGCAAAGTAATATTTGACTTGACTTGCAAGTAACTTAACCAATTAAAACAAAATAAAAAAAATAAAATTATTTAGATTATTTATTAAACTAAACAAACGATTATTAATTAAGCTAATTATTTGCAAGTAATTTTAAGCAATTCCTTGTATTTTTTTAATTTTTTTATAAGGGTTTTTTAATAAAAAAAGGTTAAAGCTATATTAATAAAAGGTCTTAACCTTACTTATAGCTTATTATACTTAGGTAAACCTTTACTTTTTTACCTTTAGCTTTTGCTTATCTTTATATTTAAAATTAATTAACTTCGCTAGCTATTTTTAATGCTTTAATTTAACTTATTTATAACTTTGCGCGCTTTTTTTTTTTATTTTTTTTTTTATCGGATTTATATTTAACGCGGTTAAACCTCTTGATTAATACTACTTTTAGCTTAGCGCTAACGTTTTTAACTAGGTTTTGCGGCCGCAAAAGGTAAAAAGCTTTAATTTTTTAACCTTTTCGCTTTTAGGTCTCCTAGTATTATTTACTTTTATATATTATTTAAACTACTTTTATATTATAATTTAAGCTATAAAAATGTAATATTTATAGTTAATATATTTTTAGCTTTTTAGTTATTTATTTTTTAACTAAGTTTTTATATTTTATTAATTTTAATAAATAAATATATATTTATAATTATTTTATTATTTAAAGACTTTTTTATATTATAGCTAACCTTTTTAATAGCTTTAGTTATTTTTTAATAATAATATTATATATTTTACGATTTTTATTAAAAGGCTTATATTTTTAAAATTAATATATTTTAAGCTTTACATATATATAATTTTTATTTATTTTTATTAACTTTATTAAAATATAGCTTTTAAATAAATTAATAAATAAATATTTTTTTAGCTTTATTTATTTTTGTTTACAATATTTACAACTATAATATTTATATTATAGCTAACTTTTTTAACAACTTTTATTATTTTTTAATAATAATATTATATACTTTATAGTGCGGTAATATAATGGTCATGCGTCTAGCTACCTTTAGGTATATACGCTCTCTCTTGTACGCATTAAAAAATTATTAGTTTAAATCTAGCCTGTACCGGCAGAAGATTTAGTTTAAAAGCTAGGCTCTAGCTATTAGCGACCGCTATACTTTACTCCCTAGGACCTCCTTATTGCGTCCGCCCTCTGCAATAAAAATTAAGCCATATATAATAAACCCTGATAAAAACATTTATATGCCTGCTTAAAGCACTACTAATTAGCACGCCTTTAACTCTTTAAAAGTAAAAAAAAAAAAACTGTTGCTTTAACCTTTTATAATATTAAATAGCAAAAATATTTAACTTTATTAAAAGTAATAACCTTAGTAGCACTATTAAAAAATAAAATTAATATATATAAAATATTTATTAAGCTAGCTAATATATTTTTTATTTTAGTAGCTTATAATAAAAATAGCTAATTAAAAGCTATAATTATAATAATTAAATAAACTTATATAAAAATAAAATATAACTTTAAGCTGTAAATAATAAAACCGTGCAATATTAAAAAGCAAGAAAAATATAAATATATAATATTTAAAGGTTTTATTTAACAAAATTAACTATTAATAAAAAATAGTTTTTTTTTAAAAAAATAAACATATAAAATAACTATATAACGTTGCCACTTTATAAATTAAATTTAAATTAAATCATTATATACTTTATAATTTTTATTAAAAAGCTTATACTTTTAAAATTAATATATTTTAAGCTTTATATATATATAATTTTTATTTATTTTTATTAACTTTATTAAAGTATAGCTTTTAAATAAATTAATAAGTTAATATTTTTTTAGCTTTATTTATTTTTATTTATAATATTTATATTATAATTAATGCTTTTTTATGCTTATATTATTATATACTTAATAATATATATAAAAAAAATAATATTTTTAAAATTAATATATTTTAAGCTTTACGCACACTTAATTTTTATTTGTTTTTATTTTTTTTTTGTTTTTATTTATAATAAGCTTAATATATTATTATTATTTTTTTAATCTTTACTATATAATTTAATAATATTTATAGCTAATTATTAAAAAAATTATTAAAACGTAAATATTTATTATAATTACTACTATTACTATTATTATTATTATTATTTATTATTATTAATATATTAATTATATTATTAGTTTTAATAGCGCTAATAATATATTAATAACTTTTAATTATTAGCTTTAGCGCGCTAGTTATAATATTTTTATATAATTATTATTAAGCATTTTTTTAAAGTATAATATATTATTATTTATAAATAAATAATATTTCTTTATATATATTTACTAGTGCTAAAAAGTTAACCGATAATAAAATAGTTTAAAAATAGTTAATAAAAATTTTTTTAAACTTTAAACTACTTGTTTATTATTATAAAGGCTTATTTAAAATTAAGTTGCTTTTTTATTTTTTAATTTATTTTTTAATACTTTTTAAAAAGATTTGCTTTAAGTTTAAATAATAAATAAAAACTATATATTTTACGCCTAGTTAAATAATTATATAACTTTAGCTATATTTAAATATAAGGCTTATTTTATTTTTATTAATATTAGTTTTAATAGTTTAGCTTTTAAAAAAAAAAAAAAATTTAACTATATTATATTTATAATAATTAACGCTAAATAAAAGTTTTTATTAAAAAAGCTATTAATTTAAGCAAATATTATTTTTATTATTATTATAACTTTAATATTAACTTTATTTTATTTATAATAGTTAATTTTTAGCTTATAATTATTATTAAGTAATTATAAGCTATAATATTATTTTTTTAAGTAGTTAAATTAATAAAATAATAATAAAAACAGTTAATTATTAATTTTTATATTATGTTTAATATTTTTTTTAGCACGTTTAATATAAAATTATTTATTAATATTTTTTAGTTTTTTAACTTTAACTTAATATTTAAACTTAATACTTTTACTAATATAATAACGCGCTAAATTAAAAAGGCTTTTTAAATAGCTTATAAAATAGTTATTTTTAAAATAGCTAGTATAAAGTTTAAAATTAACTTTTTTTTTAACTTTTAAAAGTCTTTTTTTAAAAAAAAAATTGTTAATATTATTACTTATTATATTAATTAATATTTTAAGCTATACATTAAGCTAATTAACTTAAAGCGCGTTATAAAACTTTATATAAGCAATAATATTAAATATTATTTATATTAAATAATTAATAATTATAACATTAAAAATAAATTAAAGTTTTTTATATTTAATAATATTAAAATTAATAATAAAGCTTTTATTATTTTTTTAAAAAATATAAATATTAATTTAAGGCTTTATTTTAATTATAAAAATTTTATTTATAAATATAAAACTTGCTGCTAAGAGTATATTATTAATATTATTATTTAATACTTTATTTTTAACTATTTAAACGTAAATTTTTTTAAATTTATTATTTTTTTAGCTGTTAAAAAAAGTTATTTTATTAATATATAAATTTACTAGTTACTTTAATAGCGTAATATTTTTTAAAAAAAAGTTTAAAGCTATAACTACGTTAAAAATATCTTTTTTTAATTAATAAATAATTTTATTGCTTAAAACTTTAATATATTTAAAATTACTATTATTTTAACTAATAATATAAATAAATTAAAGTAAAAGCTAATAATTAAAGTTAAAAATATTACTTGTTAAAATTTTTTTATAGCTAAAATTAAAAGCTTATTTATTTTTTAAAAGCTTTTTATTAAATTATATTTTATTTTATATAATAACCGCAATTTTATAAAAGGCGCACCTTACGGCTATAGTAAAAGGCGCACCTTATAGCGCTCCGCAAAAAGCTTACCTTATAGCAATACGCAGTTACTAGGCTAAGAACCTCGGCGTGAGGCACTAGCGTAGCAAAAGCTAGGCAGGTCTATATAGCTATAATAAAAAGCACGCTAGCGTATAAAGCCGCCGTATAATATATGCTTGCTAAAAAAGACTGCTTTTAAAAAATCGCCTAAAAGCTTAAAAAGGTTTAAAAAGCCTGCTTTTATAAAATAGCAAAAGTATATAAAGCTATACTAGCAAAATATATAAAAACAAAATTAAAAGTTTTTTTTTTAAACTTATATTTTAATAATAAAGCTATAACGTTTAAAAAGTAATTAATATTACGCTTTAAAGCTAAAGTAATTAAAACAATTTATAAAAAAATTGCTAGTATAATATATATTAAAAAGCTATAAAAATAGCGCGGCTAAATATAAAAATAGCTTAATAAGCAGCCTAGCACACCGTAAAAAGCTTTTAGCTAATAAAACTGCTAAATTAATAATAAAACATTTAAAACAGCGCTATAAAATAAATAGCTTATTAAATAAAAATAATTACGCTTGCTTAAACTAAATTATTTTATAATTAAAACGTTTTTTAGCAAAAAAATAATAAAGCGCTATAAAAAGCTTTTAAAATATAAAGCTTTAATAATTTTTTAAGTGCGCATTAAAAAGATTAGCTTAAAAATATTTTTATATAAAAAAAAATTTTAAAATATTTAACGCTTTTATATAAGTGCGCTGCTAGCAAAAAAACAGCAGCTTATATTATATTATATTATAAATTATTAATTAATAAAAAAAAAATTTTAAAAAGTTAACTAGCTTTTATAATATTAAAATTTTAAGCAAACCTTGCGGTAGCAATAAATAACTTAAAAAATGCTAAAGTAGTAGCTTATTAGCTTATTTAAATAAGCAAGCTTGCTATATATAACTTAGTAAAAAAAATAAAAAATATTTAAAAAAAAACTGCGCTAGCTTAAGCAAGCTAGCAACTATAGCAGGCTTTTTAAAATAAACTTTATAAAAGTCGCTTAATTTATAAACTATATTTAACGCTTTAAAGTAAGCTAAAAGCTTTTTAAAAGCTTAAAAACGCGCTTTTAAAAAGCTTTTATTTATTTTTTTTTTTTTTAATTTAACTAGGCAAAAAAACCTAGTATATAAAAACAAGCCTTTTATAGCCGCTATAAAGCTTAATATATAAATATTTTATTTAACTAATAAAGTAAACGCCTAGCCTACTAGGCGCAAGCTTTTTTAGCATAGTTTTTATTTACAAGTATAAATATATAAAATAACCGCGCTGCTAGTATAGCTTAGCAAATTAATTTAATAATAATAACTATAATTTTAATAAGTATATTTTTATTAAATATAGTTTTATAGCTAAAAATTAAAAAGTTTTTTATAAAATCGATAAAATTTTAAACCTTTTTTTTTAATAACTTTTTAATATAAAAATAACTATATTAGTTTATTTAATATTATAGCTTTTTTTAAAAAATTAAAAAAACATTTACGCACTTGCTTAGCATGCTTTAGCTTAATTAATAAAAATAATAATTTAAAGCTTAAAGTTATTTAAATATAGTTTTAATTGTTTTTTTTTATAGCCGCGCACTTTTTATTAGTTTTAAAAGCGACTTTATTTTATTTAATATAATTTTAAAGCTATAACTATTATTTATACTTATAAATAATAGCGCTATTTTAATAACTATTAAGCTAGCTTTAACTTATTAAGTGTTAATTATATATATAAAATTTAAAATAGCTTAAAAAAAGCTTATAAAAAGCTTTAAAAATATTATTAAATATTTAATAAAATACTTGTTTATTAAGCTATAATTATTTTTTATTTTAATATAAAGCTAAAAAAGCTTTATTAAAAAGATTTTTATAAAGCTAATTATATATAATAATAAATAACTATATATTAAAAACAATATTATATTAATAATATAGCTTTTAAAATTATTGTTATTATTATATTTACTAAAGCCTTTTATTAAAAACTAATAAATAAAATATATAATAGCTATAATTTAAATAATAACTTTTACTTTTATAAAAATAAATTATAACGCTATTTAAAAATAAAAAAAATAAGCTATATAAAATTTAACCGCGATCTTTTAATATAATAACAAAAGTATAAAAAATAGTTTTTGCTATTATATTAGTTCGCTTTTAATATATTATTTATACTAGCTATATTATTAAAATATAAAAAAGTCTTTAGCTAAGCTAAACTAACGTTAAATTTTTAATAGTTAAACCTTTTAATAAAAACGTTAAAGTTTATTTAATACTTTTAATATTAGCTATAAAGCGATTTAAAAAATCTTTAAGCTGCTATTAAAAATAAAAATAACTAAAATAAATAAAATGGCCTTTAAAATTACTTAGCCTATATGTTTAGCAAGTACTTAAGCTAAATTAAGTATAAAAACTAGCTAAATTAGTTAAATATACTAAAATTAAGGCTTAAGTTAGTTAAAGTTAGTCATGAGGGCTTTATTTAACTTGTTTTGCTTGTGCGGAGCGCTGCCTCCACCTTTCTTGATTCATGATGCGGCTACTTCAAAGGGGCGTATATTAAGCTTTGGAAATTATTGTAGGAGATACACCTATTTACATATAAGTATTTATGATTTCTTGTAGAGCCGTGAATCTTTAAGCAAACAAATTATTAGGCATCGGCAAAACATTTTAAACATAGCATTATAGTAATGTATTATTACTAAGAACGCCTTAATTCTTGGTAGACGATATGGAGGATAGTAAGGGTTATGGCCGTGTGCTTGTCATTAGAGATCGAGTATCACAAGGGCTGTACGTAGGGCTTGGAGGATCACTCTGAATGAGAATAATATTCTTATGGTCGCATGGATCCCCTTAACTACCTTTGAAGCCTCTTAGGGCCTCCTGGGAGTCAGGGTATAAGTACAGCATTTCCTTCGACCTTTGGCCCTGTCTCAGCGTCTTCAGCTGAATGTCTTGGATGCCTGGATAGCTCCATCTATCTGTATCCGAGACTATATGCGATACGCCTTCATGCCTAATTATACGAATATGACTTACAAAGGACCCTTGCATCTCACGGGGCGTAGCATAGGTGGCCTTCCGTTGAAAGATCTACCTCATCGGTGACCTCCGTTAGGTGGTCTCCCGTACGTCCGCATGCTTCCGTGCTACACCGAGGAAATACAATTCACGCGTCGATGAGACTAAGCCCTAGGTCTCGTAGTCCTAAACTTAGTTATATTAATCTACAATGATCCCATGGAAATATTAGCAGGGTAGCAAGAAGCTTGAGGGCAGGTTAGATCTAATAACCCTTGCATTGCCCTGGACACTAGACTCTAACCAACAAGAGTCTTTTATTAATGTGTATTTCACACTCTAGTCAGTCACGCTAAGTATGAATGCCCAAAGAATCGTTGGGGTATAGTTTGTTCTTGAATCGAAACGGGTACTTTCCACTCCTAGACATATAGAAATATATTTTACCTCTCCCCGCCAGATTCCGACCACTATTCGCTTCTGTTTATCCTGAGTACTATAGCGGTTCTGATACACTTGTATGCATCTTCACAGCTTTTGGTATTCTCTTGCCTACGCGTACGGGGTTGGAACCTAAAAGAATGTATTGTCGCTTTGCTTTATCTTTGTTGGATCTTATACGTAGTGATATTTGTACTTCTACCCTAGATAAAAATATTGCGAGCTCTATTATCGAGTTTGAGATAGCGCCTGTGACGTCATAAGTTGTACTGAAGAAGAGATATTTTCCAACTGTGACTTGATACTACAAGTAAGATCGCTACGGAGCATTAATCATATGAACACATGGATTATCATATGTCGTTGAAGCTAATTAATCGAGATTGCCTTTGCCCGCAAAAGCAGAGTTTGTCTGTGCGTAGCATCATCGACGACACCATATAGTCCGAAACGATTGGTCCTAAATAATTCGGAACCTCCTCCGAGGCTTACTAGCGGGAAATGTAGTATTTACTAAGAAATAGGAGCGCCACTTTGCCTGCAGGGTGTAGAGGTTCTCGGTATGAAAGCTAGTATATAGAAAGTTACCTATGGTGTTGGCTCCAAAAGTGGTATTGATGTTGTTGAAGTAATGGAGATGGGTTACATGGCATCCACCGTGAGGGGTCATCTTATACACTGTCCCTCGTACCTGCCTACAATGGCTAAAAAGTACCTAGGTAGATAGTATATTTTCGTAGGTCGGGGTGGACACCGGGGCCTATCAATGATATAATAATAGCGTGACTTAGCCATCACCATCAAAAACACCAAGAGCTTTCAGTGCCCATTGGTCCAAATTCAAATGAAGACATAAGCCAGTAGCATCGCTGCGAACGGACACCCCGACAACACACATGTAGAGATACCACGAAATATCAGCCGCTTAATCCACTACCTTTAATTAATAACCACTGGAAAATTAGTTCCACGAGTATTCTGCTTTTCATCATGGCCATTCCCACCAGGTTCATCAACTTCAAACCTGCGACCATCTAGGGTCATATCCAACCCTCCATCAACTTGATTCAACTGCTATAGACCCAATCGCGAATTAAATTTAGTCAAGGAATCAAGAAATACATGTGTTAACCTGACCAGACCTATGAGAACACCCTTGCCGCCCAGACCTCTAATGACACAATTTGGTCGCGAGACCAATAAACATGGGAACTTTGCCCACCTTTTCTCTTACCGGGAGTTCGCTGTCTGTTCTTCATTCCAAAAACTGCTGCTCGATGGCGAGGAGATGGCAACGAAGATCGTCCAGAGCTCATCGAGGCCAACCCATTCTATCTGGCACTTGTTGAGGGTCGAACAAGTACAAGCATTCCTCGCCTCTGTATTCCTTTGTGTCTAAGACTCACCTCTCTACCATCAGGTTCCCTCAGCACTCATAGACCTGGAGGAGGACCTTGCGCCATGCTTGTCGGATGATTGTTCTGTATCTGCCCTCCGTTCTTGACCTTGTCGGGATCCATGGAGCCAAGCGTATAAAAGAATGATGCCAAACTTTTCGTGCCTAAATACTTGAAGTTGCTTTCCTGAAAAGACTCGGATTTTAGTGGAGAATGTGTTAATTTATCCGACTCTTCTCCACCTGTGAGATTCGCCGCGTCGTCTCGGCCCTGAGTCCGTTTTCCATACTCCGTAGTCCTGAGATAACAGTCGCAGAATCACATGGTCCCAGTCTGTAAAGTGGCACATCATCTGGGGGGCGTTTCGCGGGATTCTCAGAGGTCTCGTTTCCAGATTTGCTGCCAAGCGGCCCTTCGGCATTCACGGGAGATTTGTTCTCCGCGATTTGTGGCTGGGCGATTGGCGGCTCAACTTGTCCATCATCTTGGCTAAATTCATTGGAGCAGTTTGCGAGGGGCGTCGCCGGAGGGTTCAATTCTGAAAACATAGAAGTGTCGCAATGCAACCCAGTGTGGCGTACGTTATCCTCATTAGGTGGTGGCTGAAGGGGCAAAGTTGCCATATTCGCCTGTGAATTTTGGGATTGGGCTTTTGGACTTTCCCGTGCCTGGCGAGACAAGGAAAGTTGAGCCCTGTAGTAAGCCATCTGGAGCCTGCGGAATTCAAAAGACCAGTCGTCTATGTACCAAAGGACAGGCTGACTTGGGGCTTGTGAAGCGTTAAAGATGGGATCGAAATCCTGAATGAATAGTCAGCGATAGTCGCCGTGTCTGAGAGCTCACTCGTAAGGGGTCTGAATTACATTAGAGAAGCTTAGTCCACAGTCAACGGTATTAAATCCTGTAAGTGGACTAGATGTTGGTACCATAGTTGTGGGTACCACCGTTTGATCATATGTGAGCCCTCCGTAGCCGTCCGAAAGGAAATTTGCATCGAAAGACATTCCAATAGAAAAAACAAATCAGACTTGTTTCATTAAACTGAAATATACTTATTGCACACACATGGAAACTTTGAAGCAGGAGACATATTACATATATATATGTGAGGTAGGGAACCCCTGACATATAATGCTTGAATATTACATGCGTCACAATTGCACAATTACTACCCATGCGGGGTTCATCCCAAGTATGCACCACACCTTCAGGAATGCCAACGCTGTACACATACTACGTAGTTAGTTTGGTCCAGAATGTAGTGTACTACTGCAACGTGATTGCATAGTCAAGTTACGTATAATTCCGTCATGTAGATATTGTTCGCCTCTCGAAGGGAGATAGTCCGTAAAGCCACGTGCGACATGCGTACTCATTTGTCCTACATACATTATCGTGAATTAATCTTATCGTTTCAAGGCAGAGAAAAAGAAGACATATAAGTCTCTGAGTGTAATTAGGTAGGCGCCATTTTACGCGCATTTGATGACTGGGATGAGTTCTACCATACAGGGTCACATTATGACATGCTGGTGTCAGCGCTCCGCACAAGCAAAACAAGTCAAATAAAGCCTTCATGACTGACTTTGACTGACTTAAGCCTTGATTTCGGTGTATTTGACTGACTTGGCTAGTTTCTGTACTTGATTTGGCCTAATTACTTGCCAAACATATAGGTCAAGTAATTTTGGGGGCCATTTTACTTATTTTAGTTATTTTTACCTTTAATAACAGCTTAAAGATTTTTTAAATCGCTTTATAGCTAATATTAAAAATATTAAATAAACTTTAATGTTTTTATTAAAAAGCTTAACTATTAAAAATTTAACGTTAGTTTAACTTAGCTAAAAACTTTTTTATATTTTAATAATATAGCTAATATAAATAATATATTAAAAATAAACTAATATAATAGCAAAAACTATTTTTTATGCTTTTATTATTATATTAAAAAATTATAATTAAATTTTATATAGCTTATTTTTTTTATTTTTAAATAATATTATAATTTATTTTTATAAAAATAAAAGTTATTATTTAAATTATAGCTATTATATATTTTATTTATTAGTTTTTAATAAAAAGCTTTAGTAAATATAATAGCAATAATAATTTTAAAAGCTATATTATTAATATAATATTATTTTTAATATGCGGTTATTTATTATTATATATAGTTAGCTTTATAAAAATCTTTTTAGCAAAGCTTTTTTAGCTTTATATTAAAATAAAAAACAATTATAGCTTAATAAGCAAACATTTTATTAAACATTTAATAATATTTTTAAAGCTTTTTATAAGCTTTTTTTAAGCTATTTTAAATTTTATATATATAATTAACATTTAATAAATTAAAGCTAGCCTAGCGATTATTAAAATAGCGCTATTGTTTATAAGTGTAAATAATAGTTATAGTTTTAAAGCCGCGTTAAATAAAATAAGGTCGCTTTTAAAACTAGCAAAAAATATACGGCTGCAAAAAAAGCAGTTAAAGCTATACTTAAATAATTTTAAGCTTTAAATTATTATTTTTATTAATTAAGCTAAAATATACTAAGTAAATATATAAATATTTTTTTAATTTTTTAAAAAAAGTTATAATATTAAATAAACTAATATAATTATTTTTATATTAAAAAGTTATTAAAAAAAAAGGTTTAAAATTTTATTAATTTTATAAAAAACTTTTTAATTTTTAGCTATAAAGCTATATTTAATAAAAATATATTTGTTAAAATTATAGTTATTATATAAAATAAAATATAATTTAATAAAAAGCTTTTAAAAAATAAATAAACTTTTAATTTTAGCTATAAAAAAGTTTTAATAAGTAATATTTTTAACTTTAATTATTAGCTTTTATTTTAATATATTTATATTATTAATTAAAATAATAGTAATTTTAAATATATTAAAGTTTTAAATAGTAAAATTATTTTTATTATCGATAAATTTATTTATTAGTTAAAAAAAAATATTTTTAGCGCAGTTATAGCTTTAAACTTTTTTTTTAAAAAATATTACGCTATTAAAATAATTAATAAATTTATATATTAATAAAATAACTTTTTTTAATAGCTAAAAAAATAATAAATTTAAAAAAATTTATATTTAAATAGTTAAAAATAAAATATTAAGCAATAATATTAATAATATACTTTTAATAATAAGCTTTATATTTATAAACAAAGTTTTTATAATTAAAATAAAGTTTTAAATTAGCATTTAAATTTTTAAAAAAAAATAATAAAAGCTTTATTATTAGTTTTAATATTATTAAATATAAAAAACTTTAATTTATTTTTAATGCTATAATTATTAATTATTTAATATAAATAATATTTAATATTATTATTTATATAAAGTTTTATAATATATTTTAAGCTAATTAGCTTAATATATAATTTAAAATATTAATTAATATAGTAGGCAATAATATTAACGATTTTTTTTTTAAAAAAAAACTTTTAAAAGTTAAAAAAAAAATTAATTTTAAACTTTATATTAGCTATTTTAAAAATAACTACTTTATAAGCTATTTAAAAAGCTTTTTTAATTTAGCGCGTTATTATATTAGCAAAAATATTAAGTTTAAGTACTAAGTTAAAATTAAAAAATTAAAAAATATTAATAAATAGTTTTATGTTAAGCGCGCTAAAAAAAATACTAAGCATAGTATAAAAATTAATAATTAGCTGTTTTTATTATTATTTTATTAATTTAATTGCTTAAAAAAATAACGCTATAGCTTATAATTATTTAATAATAATTATAAGCTAAAAATTTGCTATTATAAATAAAATAAAATTAATATTAAAGTTATAATAATAATAAAAATAATATTTACTTAAATTAATAACTTTTTTAATAAAAACTTTTATTTTATAATAATTATTATAAATATAATATAGTTAAACTTTTTTTTTTTTTTTAAAAACTAAGCTATTAAAATTAATATTAATAAAAATAAAATAAGCTTTATATTTAAATATAGCTAAAGTTATATAACTATTTAACTAAGCATAAAATATATAGTTATTATTTAATATTTAAACTTAAAGTAAATTTTTTTAAAAAGTATTAAAAAATAAATTAAAAAATAAAAAAATAACTTAATTTTAAATAAGCTTTTATAATAATAAATAAATAGTTTAAAGTTTAAAAAACTTTTTATTAATTATTTTTAAACTATTTTATTATTAGTTAACTTTTTAATATTAATAAATATATATAAAAAAATATTATTTATTTATAAATAATAATATATTATATTTTTAAAAAATATTTAATAATAATTATATAAAAATATTATAGCTAGCATATTAAAACTAATAATTAAAAACTATTAATATATTATTAGCGCTATTAAAACTAATAATATAATTAATATATTAATAATAATAAATAATAATAATAATAATAGCAGTAGTAGTAATTATAATAAATATTTATATTTTAATAATTTTTTTAATAATTAGTGCGACAGAGCTGGGAGCTAGCAAAAGAAAATAAAGGCTTGTTATTAAAATGGTCGAGCACAGGCTTAACTTTGCGTGTACTTATAAAGGGATTTCTTGCGTAAACTTTAGTTTTTAAATATAGCAGACTTTTATAAAATATAAACATTATGTTTTTTTCTTTTTTAATTAGACTTTTTTATCTTGTATTACTATTTTAGATTTAAGTATAGTAGGTTTATTAATTGTTTTATTAGTTAGCTTTGCTATCTTAATATATTAGTGTCCTCGGTGAGGCTTAAAATATTTAATGCTTATTATTTTTTAAAGTGCAACTATAAAACAGCAGACTTATATATTAGCTAACTAATGCTGCAAAAATAATATAACAACTTTTACTGCCCTTTTATTCTTTTTTTAAAAAAGCTGTTTTAAGCAAAATGTTTTATTAATTATTTGCTGCTTTTGCTGTGCAAGCTTATTTAAAATATAAAAAACCAGAGATTATAATAAAACATTAAGCGAATATATACTAGCTAAGACAGCTAACTATAAAAAAAAAACCTAGAGAAAAAATATTAATTAATTATATAATATATACTAGCTGTTTTAAGAAAAACAGCGATTTATTTTTTTTTTTTTTATTTTATTAAATCTTTTTGTTTAGTTTAACTGCTTGTAGATCTTTACGCAAGCTTTTGTAAGCTTGGTAGACTAGATCTTTATTTTACTATAAAAAAAAACAGCATATTAAGACTATAAAAGCAGCAACTAATAATAATATTGCTATATTTTTTATTTTTTAAATATTTATTACTTTTATTTTTTTATGCTTTTATAAAATAGACTTATATTTTAATATAAACTTATAACAGAAAAAAAACTAACTTTATAACCTTTTTGGTCTAGTACTAAATAATAGCTTTTTAAGCGGAAATATACTTATAATATTAACTTTTACTTTTAATTAAATCAACTTTAATTTAATAGACGTGTTATTAAATAATATAAAAAAAAACAAGTTTTTTTTAAACTTTAAGCACTTTATAATAACTTTATAAATATTTATTATTACTTTGGTAATATTTTATATTGTTAGCTTATTTATTTTTAACCTTGCTTTTTAACCTTAAAACTTTTTTAATAAAACTAAAGTTATAAAATGGCTTAAAAAAATAAAGCGATTTTTTAAGTTATACTGTTTACTTTAATTAAAATAAATTAATTAACTTTTTTATTAAATAAAAACTACTATTAAAAAGTATACTGTTTAATATTTAATAAGCATTATTATAAATTAAAATAAAGTTAAAAAGATTTTAAAGCGAGAATATAAGCTTAGCAACTTTAAGCAGACTTAGTTAAAACATAGATAGCTTGCTTAATTATTTGCTTAAAAATATATTTAGCTTTAAAACTATGCTTAGTTTTTTTTCTAGCACTTAGCTTTAATAGCAAAGCTAAAAAAAGAAATACTATTTATTTCTAAAGACTTTTACTTTTATAACTTAATTAAAGCTATTTTAATTAATTAATTATGCTAAATTCTTGTTTAAAATTTAATTACTAAAAAAGAACTATATAATAAAGACTATAATAAAGCTTTAATAATACTAAAAACTTAGGCAAACATTAAATTATTTTTTTTATTTTAAAATATTCCTTCTTTAGTTATTTTTAGTAATAGTTATTAATTCTTAGATATATTTATATATTTTGTTTAGCTACTAACAGCTAAAGACTAAACTATATTTTTACCTGCGATAATATTATTATATGCTCCTACAGTTAACTAACTTATATTATTATTAGCTATCGAGACAAAAAAATCGAACCTTGTAATTAATTAACTAATGGTATAAATTAAAAACTTATTAGTTAACTTAGCTTAGATAATTAAAACTATAAACAGGCTTTTTTAGCTAGCTGCTAACAAGAGTTAGTATTATATACTGCTTAAATAACTATTATTATAAGAAGCGAATTAATAATAAGGCTATTTGATTAATAATTAATAGATTAATGCTTTTGCTATTTAGGTTTAATAATTTAATTTATTTAATAAAAATAATAACTAAAATAATAATAGGCTTAATAATCTAGAAAGTAATTTAAGGTATAACAGGTATAATTAATTATATAATAATAATAAAGGCTATAATAATAACAGATATTTTAATAATAAATGTTTTAAATATAAAGGTATAAATTATAGATTAAGGTTTTGTTTATTATTATGCGATTATAAAGAATATAAAGCTTTTTATTTAATTAATAGGAAATAAATATTATATATTAAATCTTTAAATATATTGCTGTATATTTAATATATAACTATTAACTAAGACAAAACAGCAAAAAAATATATAAAAAAAAAATATATTATGCTAGCTTTAATATAAATATTTAAAATAACTTTTATTTTTTATTTTTTTGCTGCTAAAGCTGCTTATAAGGTATTGCGTAAGTATAATTATATGCTGAAAGATTTTAAGTTAGAATAGCAAATAGCAGAACTTAAAAGGAGGACTGCTAAAGACGCAAGAAATCTATTATTAATAATATAACAAGCACTAGTATTAATTTTTAAGCGACTATTATTGATTAATTAAAGGTTTATATTAAAAGTAAACTTTTAAGCAAACTTTGTTTATTTAAAATAGTAAGAAATAAAAATTTTAAAACAAAAAGATTATTTTAAGTTTAAATATAGCGAGCAAACTAAGTGCTAGAAAAGTAAAAAATATATTATATTAAAGGCAGTAAATAAAAAGTTTTTAAATAGCCTGCTAGGATTATTTATTTTTTTTTTAATAAAAGTTTTTAATATTAAGATAAGCACTAACGCTATAGTAATAAAGAGATGTTGTGTTAATAATAATAAAACTATAACCAATAAGTAAACTATTAAAAATATTTAATAATTAGCTTTAAAGTTAGTTAATTAGGCTGAAAATATTATAAAAGCGACCTTAAAACTAATAAAAAAAATAAAATATAAACAAGTGTTTTTAAATAAAATTTAAGATTTTGCGAAAATAAAAGTAAAACTTATATAAAAAGAACTATTAAGCTTATTCTTTAATATATTATAGCTACTAGCTTTATAAGTTTTTAAAATAAAAAAGATATTTAAAAAAAAGAATATTTAACTATAGTTAAACCAATCGACTTTTTATATTAATGATCTGTTTAAAATAAAAACCGATAGTTAATTAATATCGATAACTAAACTGCTAGTTGTTTTAATTAATAATATTTATATTAAGCTTTAAAAGTTAACTAAAAAAATTTATAAAGCTTTTAATATTAATATAAAACTATTATAAATAAAAGACTATATTAAAAAAATATTTAAGATTGCTATATAAGTTAGAGAAATATCTAAAAATTTAATAATTATAGGCTTATTTAATATAAAAATATAAGTAAGCTTTATTATTAAAAGCTATATTTAAAAAAATTAAATTTTAATGCTTAATATAGCTATAACCTAAAATAGCTATTTTATTAAAAAAGCTATACTATTTAATAATTGCTGAAAACTTATTGTTTAACTAGTTTAAATAGCAGAAAAGTGTATATTATAAATTTTTATATATATTATTTTAAATAAAGTAGCTGCTGCTTTATTATTTTTTAAAATAAATTTTCTTGGCTTTATTAACTGCGTGCTATATTTTAATAAAGAAGTTTTAATAGCTACTATTATTATTAGCAATATTTATATTATTGCCCTAGCTATTATACCGATTAAAGACCGACTTTATAATAAAAGCGCATTTTAGGCTGCGGAAAACTAATAGCTATTTATAGTCGTAAAAATAATATAAATAGCTATTAACTGCTTTTAATTAATAATTAAATCTTTTTATACTTATATGCTGCAAGAGTTATTTTTAATAACGTAATATATTTTAATAACTAAATATTTTTAAATAAGTATAAAGCAATGTTTTTAAATAAAGCTTTTATTAATTAATTAAATAAGAAAAGAAAAGCTTATTACTTAGGCTTTAAAAAAAAAAATTAAATTATTAAATTATTAATTAATAATAAGTTTTTAAAAAGCTTTAAAAAGGTTTTTAATAAAGCTATATAAGATGCTAAAGAAGCTAAATTATTAGTAGCAAAGAAATAGCTATTATAAAAGCTAAATATTTTAGTATATATAATATATAAATTAAAAGTATAAAAGATATATTCTGTAAATAATATTGATTATAATAATAGTATGCTACTAGGATTAATTTATTAAAAAAAAAAAGCTTTAGCAAATATTTAAAATTAAAATAAAAAAATAAAAACTAAAAATAAAAAAGTTTTTATTAACATTTACTTTTACTTTGCTAAATAATTAAAAAGGTTATAATTAATTTTTAAACGCTTAAAAAAGATCTAGCAGGACCTAAGCTTTATTAATTTAATTAATTAAGAAAAAAAGCTATTAATTAAGGTTTTTTATAAACAAAAAATGGCATTAGCTTAAGATTTTAGCAAAATTAGAAAAATATAAAATAAAATAGCTTTTTTTTATAAAATCTAGACAATTTTATATAAAATATGGCAAGCTAAAAGTATATTTATTTTTGGCTTTTTTTAAAATTAAGTAATAGATGTGCTAAAAACGTAAATAATAAATATTATTTTTAAAAAAAAATATAAAGCATATTAAAATGCCTGGTTTATTGTTAAAAAAAAAAATAATAAACTATAACTAATTAACTTAGCGATAAAGCTAAATGCTATTATTATTTAAGATATATTTTTATCTTGCAGTTATAATGAATTTATAAAAGAATTTACGATGTGCTAGATTTTATTTGTCGTAGATTTTTTTTTAGGTTATAATTAAATACCTTTTGCTTTAAAAAGCTATATAATAACTGCCTTTTTAATACTACTAAAAGTTTTTTAAATAATAACTTTGCTATAAGGTGCTATAAACTTGGTAGCCCACTTTTTTTAAGTAGTTAGCTAGATATTATATAATGTTATGCCGACTAAGTGCAAACTTTTTTTTAATAATATTAAAATAAAAAGACTTACGACAAAATATAACGATAAAAAAATCAGCCCAGGTATTTAAAAATTTATGCTAGAATATATTAAAAATATTAACGCAGTTTTATTTAATTTTAAACTTGCTAAAGCTATAGCTAGTAGAAAAAAAAGCGAATAGTATAAATTATTTGCTATGCTTGTTAATTATATATGCAGAACTTATAAACGCTATTTTATCGAAGCAAAAATAATTAAGATTATAAAATGGAAATTATATTAAAATAAAATAAAAATAAAAGTATTCTTTAAAATTACTGGCTACTATAAAATATAAGTATATTGTTATGTTATTATTGCGTTATTTTTTATTTTATTATTATGCTAAAATATTTAATTTATTTGGAGAAATAAATAATAAAAAGCTATAAAAGCCTTTTAAAAGGTTATTATAACTATATTTTGCTTAATTATTTTAAACTATAAAAAAAAAGCAATATAGCTTAAGGTTAACGCCTTAGGCAAAGGCTAAAGCTATATTCTCTGCTAAAATATTAATAGCATATAGCACTTAGCAAGATATAAATTAAGTATATAGCAAGGTTTAAAACTAAATTATAATAGAACTAAAAAAAAATGCCTAAGTATTATTAAATTATTAAGACGTTTTTAAAATTATTTTTATAGTATTAGGTTTTACTTTAAAATAAATGCTAAAGTTTTAATCGCTTAGCTTAATAATAAATTTTCGGCTTTATTAAAAGCTGTTTTAATTAAATAAGTAGCTTTTATTAAAATGTTTAACTTTAAATTTTACTATATATTAAAAAAAAAATATATAGCTGCTAATAAACTTTTAAAAAAACCAAAAGAACTATTAAATAAATTAAATAATTAATAAAAAGGTAATATAAAAGAATTTATTAACTTTTAACTTTTTATTATAATAGTTAATTTATTTATAAAAA
Organism: Xylaria sp. FL1042; assembly: GCA_022495085.1. NCBI lineage: Eukaryota > Fungi > Ascomycota > Sordariomycetes > Xylariales > Xylariaceae > Xylaria > Xylaria sp. FL1042. The sequence continues at coordinate 89,880 of MU380296.1, forward strand.
AATATAAAAAGCTATTAGTATTTGAAAATAAATGGTTATTAAAGTTATAAGAGATAGTTTAATTTTTTATTATAAAAAACCTGCTTAATTATTTAACAATAAAAAAAAAAAGAAAATCTTATTGCTATAATGCGCTTACTTTTTTTGTTTATAATAAATACTTATAAAAAAAAGCTTAATACTTATTTTAAATCTAACAATATATTAACAACAAAAAAAATTAAAAGTATATTATTTAAAAATATTACTTATGCTTTAGGCATTATAGTAAAGACTTAATATATTATAAAATTATAGCCTAATATTATTAAAAAAATATATATAAAAATATAAGCAACGCCTTAAAATGCTGCGCTTTTTGCTAAAAGATATAATCTAGCCAATTAAAAGAAAAACATAAGTATAACAAGGCTAAAAATATTTTAACTAGTTAAATACTTAACGTTTAATATATACTTAATAATAATAAATATAAAGCTATTATAAAAGCATGCTATAAAATATTTTTATATTTAAAGGTAATGCTTTTAAAAGCTGTTAATGCTAGCGCTATTAAAGCGTTTATTTGAAAATAAATCATTTATTAATATGGCTGGCTATTAAGGATTAAGTGCGATAATAGATTAAAAAATAAAAAAAAGGTAAAAAAGGCAGCTAATTAGCTCGGCTATAACTTGATTTATAGAGCTATATATTACCTTTAAGGCCAAGGCTTAATTAAAGGCGGCTATTGCTTAATTATTAATAGCCTTATAAAAGTTATTTAAAAAATAAGCAAAAAATAAACCAAAAAACTAGATAAAATTATTTAAGCAGACAAGACAGTAATTAAATATTATAGCTTTAGCTTATATAAAATAATATATAAGCAATTCCTAATCTTTTTAGTAAAAAATATGATATTTACTTAGTAAATAATTAACTAAAATAAGACTATAAATTATATAAATTTACTTATTAATAAAATATAATAATTTGCTAAAAAAAAGGAGAATATAGCGATAATATAATAAGTTATTACTTAAAAGAGAAAATAGGCCGCTAAAAAAGCTAATTAATAAAACGTTTGCAAAATATAAACTACTCTTTTAAAGGTCAATAATTTAATGTTATTATATAATATTTCATTAAGCAACAACAAGTTATGAAGTGCTAAACTTCTTTATAAATAAAAAGGCCCCTTTTTAATTGCTTTTAAAAAAAGAAATAAAAAATATACAGTAAAAAAACTAAATAAATATATAAAAAACGGTATTTACGCCTTAAACAGCTTAAGGCTATTTATAAAAAATAAAATAGAATTCTAGGAACTTATAAACCTTTCACAAGATAAATAAACGACAAAATATTTAAAAGCAGCTTTATTTAATTAGCAAGACAACAAACAACTAAGCAAAGCTAATATTAATTACTTAGAAAATAAATAATAGGAAATTATTAGAAATAAATAGTTTTAGCAAAGAATTAAGATCTTAATTATTATAAAAAAAAAAGAAGAATATTTAAAAGTAAAAGGATTTTAAAAAAAGTTAATATTATTATAAATAAAACTAGATAAAGCTATCGCAAAAACTACTAAACCTATATTATTATCTTATGTCTTAATACTACTATTACTAAGCTTAAAAATAATTTAATTAAAGGGCAGAGCGTAGGTTTAGTTACCATTTAGTTTTTAGTTCTAGCATTATTTTATGTCTTAATATTATTATTATTAAACTTAAGAATAATTTAATTAAAAAAAAAAAGGTAAAGTTAATCAAGTTATTATTTAAAAAACTATAAAAAAAAAACCTTGCTTGTCCTACTTATATAATAACCTAATTTATAAAATCACCTTTATTTTTAGCGATTTATATATTAAAACCCTAGCAATAGTAATTAGCTGGTTGCCTTATATAAAAAACTTGCGCAAGCTATTTATAAAATTAAGATTTTTTTTTTAGTTATAATAATCTTTTTTATTATAAAAATAAGCGTATTATTTTTAACTATTATAATATTTGCAGGCTGTTTAATTTACTAAATATACGCAGTTTTTATATATACTGCCTTGGAGGTTACTTGACCAGCAACTAAAAAAAGGCTATATGCCAAATTAACTTTTGCTTTTGGAATTAAAAAACCTGTTTATATAAGTCCGGCAAAAAATTAAATTTAAATGCTTAAGCTATTAGATAATTAATGCTATTAATTATAGTAGGCGGTTTAATATAAACAATATATATTTATTAAATAGCTCTTTATTTTACAGCTTAATATATAAAAATATTAGTTGATTATTTTTATAAGCTGCTATATACTGCTTTAAAATATCGATAGCAAAAGGCTAGATAATATTAAAAAAGCTAGGTAAAATAATCTATTATATATATTTTTTTTTAGCGCAACTATTTAAGGCTTTAATATTAAAATGCTATAAAGCCTAGCTATAATAATAAAAATAGTTAGTAATAATTAATTAAAAACTTTTTTTTAGCAAAAAGAAAAAAATAGCAACTTTATTTATTTATATATATAATTAAACAGCTAAAGCTTAAAGCGCTTAAAAGCTATAAAAGCTTTGCTTTAAATTATATATATATATTTATAATTAAAAATTATAGCTGGAATAATAACAGAATAAGGTATTAAAGATATAACTAAATACTGCAATTAAAGACTTAAGACTAAAAGTTTTGTTAAAATAATTAAATATAAGCTTAATTAACTATAAAAAGCAGACAAAGCTTTATTAGTAGCAGTATTAATTAATTAATCTGCGCGGTTAATTAAACAACTAATGCTAAAATATATTAATTTAATTAAAGAAAGGCTACTTAATATTTTATTATAATAAAACTCCTTTTTAATAAATTATAGCAAAATATTAAAAAATAAGCGCTAAGTATATTAAGTAAAGCTTTAATAGCTAAAAGAAATAAAAAAACGTGCTAAAAAAAGCTTAGCAAAAATATAACCTAAATATAAATAATATATAGTAACGTTAAAATATTTGGTTTAATTAAAAAGCAAGAAAACTTTAAAAGTATTATAAGTATAAATACTAGCAGCATAGCAAGTTGCTGCAATTAAACTATTAAAGCGACTAGCAATTATAACTTAGACCTGCGAGCGATTATTTATTATTTTGCTAAATAAATTTATATTAAATTTATATATATTATAACTAATATAAAAGGTATAATTGCAGAGTAAATAGACTAAACTATTTATAATAAAAAGCAAGTGATTAAAATGCTGGCGCTTAAATAACTTGATTAAGAAAAAGAATAAAAAAGAAAAAATTGCAGAGGCAAAAGTTTTAGGTTAAAATAGGTGTAAGTAGAAAAAAAGTATAAATAAGTGGCTTAATAAAGAAAAAAAAATAATAAAAAAGGAAAAGTTTTAGCAAAAACTATTTAAAATTATTTATTTTGTTTAAAATGACCTATGCTTTTTTTTTAGCTATAAAAAAAGACTAATTAATCGCTAGAATAAAAGGCACTTTTTAAGTTAGCAGATAAGCTTAAAACTATTTAAAAGGCATATATAATATATTAATTACTTTTTTTTTCCTATTATTTAATTAAATAAACTAGAGTTAACCTTTTTTTTTATTTGCTTTATATATAACTATTAGCTTTTAATAATTATATTATTTAGCTGCTAGATTTTAAAAGTGCTTTTTTTAAAATATTTTTTAAAGGTTTAAAAAAAAAGCAAAGGTAAAAACAGTTAAAAGGCTGCTAAACACTAATTATTTAAACATAAGACTTGATTTTTTTATGTTTTTTTTTTTTTTTATTAATTATTTTATTTATTTAATTAGTTGTTAACGCTAGTAATAAAAGCATAAAAAGATAATAAAAGTTAAGCTAAGTTATTTTACCGCGAGAGGGACTATTAAATAAATATTAGCTTTTTTTTTTTTTTTTTTATATATATTATCTCTTTTATTTACTTAAGAAAGACACTACACCTAGCATTAACTAAAACAAGAGAAAGCAGCACACTTTTAATAACTATTATTTTTTTTGCTTTAATTATTTATATTTTCTAATTATTTTGTTATTTAATTATTATAAAGCTAACTTGTTGCGCTATTTTTTTTATTTGTAAAAGTTAAGCATATTATAGCTTAATATATAGATTTTATATTTAAACTAGGCAACTTTGCAAATTTAAACAGCTTTTTTTTAAGCATTAAAAAATATAATTAATAAAGTTTTTTAAAGCTATTTGTTTTAAACGCAAAAAAATAAACTATAAATAGCTATAAAAATAAGCGATTAGTATATATAAAAGTAAATATAGTTAAAAAAACGTTTAAAGATCGGTTTATTTTAAAAGATATAATAAAGCGAAGATTTTTTGGTAAAGTTATTTCTGCAGTAATTAATACCTTTTAAAAATTGTAGAAAACTAGTAATAAAAACCGATGACTAAGCACGTTAAAAATTAATGGCTTTATTTTTACTGTTATATATATACTTAGACCTAGAGTTGTTAGCGAAAAACTATTTATAGTTATGTTTATAGCATTTTTAATTAATAATTAAATTTTTTTTATTTTTAGTAGCTATTTTATTAATAAGCTAAATAAAAATATTAGCTTTGCGATTTTTAAAAAACTATAACTTATATTTAAAAATATTGCTAATAATTATTAGTTTTTAATAATTTATAATATTAAGAAATAAAACTTATATTTTTTAAATTTAATATTTAATAAAGAAATGCTTAATAATTATTTTAAATTTATAGCAGTTTTTTAACAAGTATAAACTTTTTTAATTAAAGCTTAATTTTTATAGCTTTTACGCGCTATTTTATTACCAAGACTTTAATAAGCAAATATATAAAAATATAGTTATTATTATATTATATATATGCTACTAGTTTTTATAATATAAAAATAGTTTAAAGAGCTTATAAAAACTAATAAAGAAAAGCTTTATATTTTATATATAGCTTTATTTAAGTTAGAAATAATATAATTTTTTAAAAAATATTTAACTATATTTATTAAAGTAAAAAAGCTTAAAAGTAAAATATAAGCATTAACCTTATAGCAGTTAAATAAAAAAATTTTAGTTTTAGTTTATAATAGTTCTTATATGTTTATAAACAAAAACTTTAAAAACTTAAAGCGTTTAATTAATTATATTTATAGCTAATTAAACCTAGCATTTAATAATTTAAAGCTATAAAAATGCTTTGCTAAAGACTGTATTTTTATTTTTGAGAAATTTTTAACTAAAGAATAAAAAGATAAGTATGCGTATATAGCAAACCGATCTTTTTTTTTTGTAATTAGCTGCGCAAAATAGGTAAACTATAGCTTTGGCGCGCAAGTAATTAATAAAATAGTTAAATATGCAAAATAAAAGTAGGTAGATGCTTATAATTTTGGAGCTTTTCTGCAGGTGTTTTTTTGCGATAAGCTAGATATTATATATAAATTTTATTATAGATAGCTGTTTAGCGCAAACAAACCTTGTAATAAATTTAAAAATTAGTTGGTATTAAAAATTTGCGATCTTAAAATGTAGTAGGTGATTATAAAAGGCATGCGATCTTATAACTTAAAGTTAAACAAAAGAAATTATTTTTACGCTATATTTATTAATAAAACTAAAAAAATTGCTTATTTTATTAATTCGGTTTTTAATATTAACTTTAAATATAAACAAGCTATTTATAAGCATTAAAGAAGTATATTTAAAATAATTAAAAATATTTAGGTTAATATTATTTTTTTTATAGTATTAGAGCTAAAAGAAATTATTAGCTTTATAATATATTATTAAAATAATAAATAAAACTATAAAGCTGCAAGCATTTTTTAATTTGCTTTTTTATTTTAACGGCTAATTAGTACGCTTTATAATTTAAAGAATAGCTGCGTAGTATTTATTAATAAAGCTAAAGATATAATTTTTATGTTTTTATTTTAAGATTTTATTAATATTGCTTTTTAAACTATTAAAAGCTTAATAAAAGATAGCTAAGCGCTTATTACTTAATACTTTTTACTATTAGCAGTTTTTAAGAAATTAGTAATTAGTTTAAAATAAAAGCTGCTAACTAAGTTTATATCTAATTTATTTATAAAAAATATTTATAGTATTAGCTTTAGGCCTAGCAGTTAAAAGTTTTTAATATTAAAAATAAACTAGGAATCTACTAATAATAAAAAATTTAAAAACAAAAAAAAGGCCTGTAGCTTAATAAAAGCTTAATATAAAAAAAGCAATACTTATAAAAATATATTAAAGCTTGATCGATATAATATGCTAAATCTTAAAATATTATAAACTAATTAGCTTATTTAAAAACAATTTATAAAGCGCTAGGTTTTTTTTATGTTATAAAAACGCAATATTTATAATCTTGTTAAATATAAGCTTATGCTTAATATGCTTAAAAGGTAAGTAAGCTGGAATTATTATAATTTATATTTACAAGAAATTAAAAGTATAAATGCTAGAAAAGATATAAAAAGTAATATTTGTTAATAGAAGCTAAGCATTTAATAAGAAAAGGGTGCTAATCTTATAGAAATTAATATAAGTACCGGAAAAGCTCGAAAATAAACAAAAAGACTATACTAAAGCATTAGTTTAAAAAATATCGTTTTAATTAGTTATTGTTTATTAAGAATAATAAAATAATAACTAGAAAAGATTATAACAAAGCTAAAAGCTAATAAAAGAAAATAAAAGCTTGTTATTAAAATGGTCGAGCACAGGCCTAACTTTGCATATACTTATAAAAGAATTTCTTGCGTAGACTTTAGTTTTTAAACATAGCAGACTTTTATAAAATATAAACATTGCGTTTTTTTCTCCTTTAATTAAACCTTTTTATTTTATATTACTATTTTAAATTTAAGTATAATAGGTTTATTAGTTGTTTTATTAGTTAGCTTTGCTATCCCGACGCATTAGTTATAAATATTATTAAATTATATAATAAAAACTAAAAAAATAATAATATATTAAGCTTATTATAAATAAAAAAAAAAAAAAAAACAAATAAAAATTAAATATATATAAAGCTTAAAATATATTAATTTTAAAAATACTACTTTTTTTATATATATTATTAAGTATATAATAATATAAGCGCAAAAAAGCGTTAACTATAATATAAATATTATAAATAAAAATAAATAAAGCTAAAAAAATATTAATTTATTAATTTATTTAAAAGCTATATTTTAATAAAATTAATAAAAATAAATAAAAATTATATATATATAAAGCTTAAAATATATTAATTTTAAAAATATAAGCTTTTTAATAAAAATTATAAAATATATAATATTATTATT